>JAJONS010041415.1:0-22439 GCA_029582315.1 Solanum tarnii x Solanum tuberosum | reverse complement strand
CAGACTAAGTGATAGATGTACCCCTTGGAAACTAACTTTCTAGCCTTAAGGTACGAAATAAAGTGACCCTTAAGCACTGCTGAACCACTCCTCCACTCAATAATTGGCTCATTAGGAAACTAGAACTTAACTACTCGATTTCTACAATCAACTGAGGCATAAAACGCATGAAGCCAATCCATACTTAGAATAACATGAAAGTCTACCATGTCTAACTCGACTAAGTCAGCTATGGTGTCCTTGTGATTGACAAAAATGACACAATCACGATAAACTCTCTCAATTAGAATAAACTCACCAACAGGTGCGGAAACACTGAAGGGCTCAAGAAGTTTCTCAAGAAGAACATGAAAATTCATCACAACATATGGAGTCACAAAAGATAGACTCGCTCATGGATCTAGCAAAGCACATACATCAAAAGTAATGACTTTGATCATACCAGTGACAACATCTGGCGAATTCTCTTGCTCTTGGCGATTATTGATAGAATACAGACGGTTCGCTCCTCCGCCTATCCCTGAAGTAGCTCCTCTAGGTGCAGTTCTGTCTGATGGAGCCGCTGAAGAAGATTGGGCTCTTTTGCCCCCATTACCACCTCTATGCCTGTACTTAGGGTACTCTTTCATGAAGTGACCATTCTGGCCACACTTGAAGCAACCAGTTGAGCCATCACGACACACTCTTGAGTAGTTTCTACCATACTTAGCACATGCAAGAGTCCCATTACCTTCTTGTGCCACGCTACCTTGCGACTGTATAGGTCTAGCTCTAAAATTATGCGAATTCTGATTCTTGAACTCACCTCTGTTCCTTGGTGCAGGTGCACTACCAGATGATGGATCAGGTCCCTTTTTTTTGTTGGAATGATGACCGGTTCATATTAATCTTCTGTTGTCCAAACACATTCCCTGTAGTCTTAGCTTTCATATTTCGGAACTCTTCTCTATGTCTCAGCTTATCCTCCTCAGCCTGTTGCACATAGATCATCATTATTGCTATGTCCATATCTCTTATCAGCATAGCTGCATTGCCTCCTTACTTGACAGACGAGACAACCCAGGAACAAGCAGACTCATCGTGCTCCTCATGTCAGCAACCATCTCTAGAGCATAACGGGACAGTTGGGTGAACTTAAGGTTGTACTCATGTACGCTCATAGATTCCTGCTTAAGAGTAAGGAATTCCCCGACCTTGGCCTCTCTCAGTTCACAGGGAAGAAGGCCTCCTCAAACACTGCCCAGCTCACAATTGGTGCATCTTGAGCTCTACCCTTCTTCCATTGGTCGAACCATACTCTAACAACACCCTTCAGTTGGTATGCAACTAGTTCCACGCGCTCAGCATCAGCAACATGCATAACCTCAAAAACTTTCTGCAACTCTTCCACAAAGTTTTCTGGATCCTCACTGACACTTGAACCGGTGAATTCTGGGGGATTCATACTTAAAAATTCTCAAATTCTGGATGTATCAGCCACATCCTGTTGATTTCCTCTTTATTGTCTAGCTAGGTTGGTCAACACTTGACTCAACATTCGGATAGCATCTTGGAATATAGAGTTAGTGACCTCTCATTCGGGTTGCACTTCAGGTGCATTGGGTACCCCTTGATCCTAAGGTTCAATATTCCTCCTAGCGGGATGACCTCAGACAACTCTTCGTGGAGGCATGATTTGAAAGATACGTGCAAGCACGAATTAGAAAGAAACTTTATAGAGATGAACTCTATTGCACGAAAAAAGTATGAAAAAAGTGAGATAGTTCCTAAATGTTGCAGCTTCCTAATTATAGATGTGGCGCGCTTCACACCGATAACTAGGACTCTACAAACTTGACGTCATAGACACCCTAGGACTCTTGAAATTTGTGCTCTGATACCAAGTTTGTCACGCCCCGAGCCGACACCCTGGGCGCCACTGGAACTCGAGAACCATTGTTGGCCCTAAGCGAACCCTTAGCCTGGCTCAACACTCAGCAAAAAGACTTTCTCAATAATAGATAACTCAAAAGTAAACTATAACTCAAATGTCTCAAAAAAAAGCTCAGAAATAATTAAAGAAACATCCAACTATCCAAAGAGGCAACACAAGTCTCAACATAAAGAACTGAAAATGAAAAGACTCACGAACTACTATTGTTTATCTATCTATGAAGTCTCTAATACTATGAGGGATGTCAGGATACGACCCCCGATCATCCTAACAAAATGAAATGTTGGAAAGTAAAGACGGGATCCTCCTGAAGCAAGGAGGCTCACCAAACAAATTTGGAACTGAGCTAGATCAACGAAGCACTGGTTGATGATCCTGGTTACCTATATCTGAATCATAAAAGATGCAGGCCAAATGGCGTCAATACATGGAATGTACAAGCATGCGAGGGGAAATCTTAACAAGACACAAGCTTGAACAGGAAATGAAGAAACAACTTACCTCGTCTCAACTCAACTCAACTCAGGGATACTCAACGCACTCAACTCATTTCAATATAAAGCAGTAGTGAAGATACATTATTCAGAAAATCTTTTAAAATCAACAGACAATAACTCAATGTATTAGAAAATACAACATAACTCTGTTTTTATGCAAAAATACAAATAACTCTGTGGGAGATTCTCTAACTGACAGCTATTACTATGAGCTATGTGATGATACAATGTCTAGCCCATGCTTCCAGAACTCTCCTATACCTTTTCGGGGTATAAGACCTACTAACTAAGTAGATCCATTAGTCTATGCTTAAAAGCAATAAGGAATTATCTAAAAATTATGACCATTTCTACCACATTAGCTACATGGTTTATGAGGACTTTGAGTTATCTGAACTCGTCCCCATACCGGTGCTCAATACTACTCCTAAAATGTAACTAGCTCATATGTTTCAAAATATAACTCTTTCTCTGGTTTGAGATTATTACTCAAAATAGTTCTCTTAAAAGAAATAGTACTCAAAAACTGCTCAAGAATTTTGTTGGAAATCAGTGTTTCCTCTCATCTTAAATGTGAAAACATTTACTCTTGGGAATACTTAGTTCCCATATATCATATAAAAGAAAATGAACTCAACTCTACTCATGCTCAAACTCAAGTGCTCAAGTCTTAAAACAAGTTTAAAAATAATTGTAAAAGACTTCTCAAAATGACTCTAAAAGAACTCTCAAAACTTGACTCTTAACTATACCTTGAATTTGAATGATGGATTCAAGGGTTATGATCTCATGTTATGGATGATCTCTCGATGGTTTTACGTACCTTAGAGTGTGGATATCAAGTAGAAAACATAGGTACGATTTGAGGGAACTCATACTAAAAGAAGGACGAAAGAGTAGGGGACCTGGCGACCCTGGTGCACTGAATGTAGCGGGGTGCCAGACCCTGAACTATTGAAGGGGAGTTGGGGCACACTGAGTGGTGCGGAACCCCAAGGCCAAAAAATACAGAACCACTTTTCTGGCGCACTGCTGACGCGGCACGCCAGCTCCTGCCCAGAACTTCCCGACAAATTTTCTTTCTCATTTTCTAACCCATGCCTAGAATCTAATCGTTTCTTCTCAACTCACTTAGATTAGAATACCCAACAATATTATACGATAATCCACTCAAAATTACCCCCAAAATACTCAAACTTATCTCAAGAACTCATCAAAACCTCAACAATCAAGATTACGAATGAAACTTCAAGAAAACTCATCAAAAACTCAAATTTTTAAACTTCAAGAACTAAATTGCATTGAAAATAACATGATTGGCGCGTGAATGAACAAACCCGACATTATGAGAACTCACATACCTCTTAGAGATTAAACCCTTGGCGAAACAACTTTTGATTGGCAAGAAAACTTGATGAACGCCTTGATTTTTCTCCTTTTCTCCTTTTCTCCTTTTCTCCTTTTCTCCTTTTCTCCTCTTCTTGAACTCTTCTCAAAACCCTAAGCGTAATTTGGTTGAAAAGACTAAAATACTCCTCATATTTTCGGGTAAGTTTTCTTAACTGGACAGACAGATTTGAAATGGTTATATCTCCCTCATCTGAACTCGAAACTTAGCAAACTCGGTGGAGTTGGAAAGAGGATTCCAAGATTCATGTGATATCTTATGGGACACCTAACTCGTCCTGTACTAAAAGTTATGGTCGTTTGAAGTTGACCCAAACTCATAACTTAACACAACTTTGCAAATTTTTAATTTGGCTCTTTCTAAATTAGTTCTTTCCATAATTAGCTCTTTCTAAGACGGGATGTTACACCTTGATCAACAACTATGGTGATTTTTCCTTTGGCAATTTCATGAGCATTTAAGCTCCAAATTGGATGATTCAAATTCCAGCGTGATCGAGAAGCTCAGGGCTACAAGGAAAAGTGTTCAATGATTATCAGGGAATCTTTATTTGGAATAAAATTGGTTCCGGAGAGGCTGCCTAGCCATTCTCACTTGACTTCAAATTATAAATTCTTGCATGTGAAGATTTGGGATATTTAGATCCCCAAATTATAACCGGTTTTGGATACAAGCTTTGGGAGCTAAATTGGACCTCTTGATGGAGTTGATTCCCGAAATGGCATTGTGGGTCCCATATTTCAGATATTGACTCCAATTTGGGTCCATCTATGTTTTATGTGTTTTTGGTCTCTAAATGAATGTATTAATCTTGTGATCCTATATTTGATAGTGTGGCAGCGTTCGGAGGTCGTACAGAAGGCAAAAGCTATATAATTCTAATTTTGAGCGCGTACAGTCTGCAATAAGGTAGGCTTCAATTTCTCAATCTTTAGATTGATTTTTATATTTAAATATATGTTTATTTTTTTGTGAATTTGGGGTGGTTACCTAGTTTATCTTGCTTTAATTGCTAAAAATCATGTTTTAAGCTATTTTATCAGATTTTCGGGACTGCGAGAATGCTAGCTTTGGTATTTTGAGATCATCCTTATGTTGTGGTGTTTTGGTTGTTTTTTATTGATATTATTGAGAATTTTGGATTTATCCTAGGAATATACTAGTGATTTCCATAGGCTTTCATAGTGTTGAGACGATAAGTATTGGCATTTCTCCAACGTCATTTTAGATGGCTTAGCTCCTTATTGACTGATATAGCATACTTGGGTCTCATAGTATGATTAGTAGTTATGTGACACTCATCTCATATTTCCCTTATCTTTTTTGGTCTTATCCTTGTTATAGATTAATGTGTACACAAGTTATTTTGGGCATATTGGTGATTTGGCATCGACTAGTGGAGTAGGAGCTGGAGTGGGTCCTTGATAAGTATGAGGTGGTACTGTGCTATGGGATGGATTGGTGTTGAGTTGGCAAAGGAATCTTAGATTAATTGGAGTTCATTTTTTTACGATTCGAGCTTGTATCCCTAATATTGCCCTTGTCTTAAGACTCACCCGTGGACAATTTACTGGCCTTCCTTATGAGGAAACCCAAGTGCATTTAAGAAACTTCTTGGAGATAATTGATAATTACATTCCAACGGGGTATCATTGGATTACATGATGTTGACTCTTTTCCCAGTCTCACTATTGGGAGAAGCAAGGCGGTGGTTGTCATTGGAACTAGTAAATTCCATGGACAATCTAGAGAAGAAATTTTTTATTAGCTTCTATCCTTTAGGAAAAGCTGCAAGATTGAGAAGCGAAATTTTGAGCTTCAAGCAAAAAGGGGGAGAGAACATCTATCAAACACAGGATAGGCTTAAACAATTGTTGATCGTGTACCGACATCATTATCAAGCAATTGAGGTACTGGTTCACACATTTATTGAAGGCTTGAAGCATAATGCAAAAGTGTCATTGAACTCTGTTGTTGGTGGACAAGCTCTCGAAACGACATATGATGAGTTGTTCGAGCTTTTAAACAAGGTATCAGAAAGTAACCCGGAGTGTAATGGAGAGACGCCCAGAACTATTGTGCAAAAGGTTGCATGAATGCTAGAAGTGGATCATATAACTGCATTAACTACAAAGATACTTGATTGGCAAAACCAGATAATAAATCAACTCAATAAGCTAACGCTAGGGCAACAAATGGAGCAAGTAAATGCACTACAACAACCACAAGGATTGTGCGAAGTTTGCGGTAGTGGAGAGCACATGACTGAGTACGACGAGTCAAATCCAGATTCGGTTAACTATGTCGGGAATGCATAGAGAGGTGGAAGAGCACAAAATTATGGAAACACATATAACCCAAGTTGAAGAAGTCACCCAAACTTCTCATGGGAGGTTTACTGAGTATGAAACGATAGCACTTACTGAAGAGTGAAGTTTCAGAACTCGGAACATAGTACCCACAAAGTTGAAAGATCTGGGTAGCTTTACGGTACAAATTACAGTTAGGCAAAGTGTCCATGCTCGTGGGTTATGTGGTCTTGGAGGAAGTATAAATATCATGTTGTCCTATTTGTATCAAAAGTTAGGGTTAGTTATTCCAAAGACAACCACTATCATCCTACATCTTGAAGAGAGATCTGTTTCTAGACCAGAAAGGGTAGGGGCAGATGTGTTAGTACAAGTAGGGTTGCTATTTTTTCTCATGTACTTTGTGGTCCTAAACTCTGTGCCTGATCCTGAAGTACCATTCATCTTGGGACGATCGTTCATAGAAATTGGGTGAGCATTGATTGACATAGCAGTAGGGAATTTAACTATGAGAGCTCATGACAAGGTAGAAGTCATTAATGTCTATCATGCTTTCAAATTGTCAGCTATTTACAAGGAGTTGTTTGATATCAATGTTGTTGATCTAGCCACATAATCTTATTACACTGCTTCTAGAGATCCATTGGAAAGAGTATTGGTAGGTCATGACATTTTTGGGACAAGAATTGGCTACTTGTCTTGATGTAGCACATGTGGGAACCCAATGAGGAAAAGTAGAGCCATGGATCGAGTTTTGAGACCTACACCCAAACCTTCAATTAAATAACCATCCAAGTTAGAGCTAAAATCTCTTTCGAAGCACCTAAGGTAGCATATCTTGGTGATAGGATAGCTTTACCAGTGATACTTTCTACGGTATTGTCTGAAGCATAAGTTGATGCGGCATTAAAGATTTTGAAGCGTAGGAAGAAGGCAATAGGGTGGCAAATGTCATATTTGTATGGGATTAGCCTGATGTTATGTATGCACAAAATCAATAGGGAGGAAGGAAGCCACAACCCTAGTGCACAATATCAACGCCGACTAAACCCTTTGATGAAAGAGATACTAAGAAAGGAGGTGATCAAGTGGGTAGATGTTGGAATCATATACCCTCTCTCTAACACTAAATGGGTAGGTCCTGTTCAATGTGTCCCAAAGAAATGAGGTATGATCGTGGTAAAGAACGAAAAGAATGAGTTGATTCCCACGAGAACCGTTACTGGATAGAGAATCTGCATGGTTTACCAAAAGCTGAATGATGCCACAAGGAAAGATCACTACCCTATCACATTCATTGATCAAATGCTTGATAGGTTAGGAGGGAAGGAGTATTGTTACTTTTTTGATGGGTATTCCATATATAACCACATTGTGATTACACCCGTAGATAAAGAGAAGACTACATTCACTTGTCTTTATGGCACATATGCATTTAAGCGTCTGTCATTTGGAATCTGCAATTACCCCAGGACTTTCCAAAGTTGTATGATGGTTATTTTTCATGACATGGTGGAGGATTTTGTAGATGTATTCATGGATTATTTCTCTATCTTTAGGATGTCTTTTGAGGTACCTTGATAAAGTACTTGCTCACTGTGAAAATACAAACTTGGTACTCAATTGGGAGAAATGTCAGTTCTTGGTTTGGGAAGGAAAAGTTCTGGTTCACAAGGTTTCGAAGCATGGATTAGAAGTGGATAAAGTCAAAGTTGAGGTGATAGAGAAATTTCCACCTCTGGTTTTTGTCAAGGGAGTGAGAAGTTTTCTTGGGCATGTAGGATTTTACCAGATATTCATCAAGAATTTTTCCAAGACTTGCCGACCTATGTGCAGTCTCTTGGAGAAAGAGGTGAAATTTGAGTCTGATGACAATTGTGTCAAAGTGTTTGAGGTACTTAAGAAGAACTTAATTGAAGCTCCAATCTTGATTGCTCCTAATTGGGAGCTACCATTTGAACTCATGTGTGATGCAAGTGATGTAGCAGTGGGTGCAGTATTGGGAAAAAGGAAAGATACAGTGTTCCTTTCGATTTATTATGCTAGCAAGACCATTGATTCTGCATAAGCTAATTACACAAAGACTCAGAAGGAGATGCTAGCCCTAGTGTTCACCTTCGACAAGTTCAGATCGTAGAGGCTAGCAAGACCCAACTATTTCTGAGATCCCTCCAGCTACCACGACCGGAGATGCTGCTATGGCTGACGATGATGCCGATTCAGAGGCTTTTGAGACTGATGAAGAGGAGCTTGGTACGCGAGATGCAGTTATGTACTATGATCTAGAGGACCTCAAAGGGGTGATAGTGCAGACTGATGTGGAGGCGTCACTTCGAGATACATCTATGGTGGGCTCTAGTGGAGCAAATGATGGTGTTGAGCTGGGCACTGATGCCTAGACTGAGGGAGTCACCGATATGCAGAGTTCACAGCAGGCTTAGCCTGGGGGATTTTGACTCTTTTTTAGTTTTCTCTTTAGACTTTTTATTTGTTTCGCATTTGAGGACAATTGCCTGTTTTGTTTGGCGAGGTGAGGTACATTTATACCTACCTCTTTTGGATTGTTTTTATGGATATTGTTGCTTATTATGAATGCTTGACTTTGTTGGTGACTTTTGGGTTTTGATCCATTGTTTTTAATGTGAATGTGTGGGTTCTGACCCAAATCAGAAATTTTGTCACCTCTTGATGTTTGTAAATGTGGTTGTTCTCTTGCAAATTTGAGTATCGGTTGCGATCAATATCGATGACTCGAATAGTACTCTTAACTGAACGATATGTGTGTGCAATTCTGATGAGGTAAATTTGAGTTTCATATGTCATATGTGAACTCTTAACATCTCATTGTTACTGGCCGGTTGTTGATAATGAATCTTGTGATGATCGTTGTAACACCCCGTAACCAAGAACAGACCAAAATGCAGATTTCAAAAGTTGCAGGAGCAACCCACGGATCGTAGGGTGACCCACGGTCCGTTCTGGTGGTTCGTGGTTCACCACCTGTAACCCTCCTCAGAATCAGGCAAAAAATTATTCTAAGTGTTGACCCATGGCCGGACCCACAGACCGTATGTCAGACCATGGACCGTGGTCCTAGTCCGTGGATCGAGACACCAGAATCAAGTCCCAGAATCCAGTCGACAGTTGACCAGCACAGACCGTCAGTCCATCCAAGGTACATCGGTGACCCCGACAGCTTTTAAGTCAGTGGTCGTTTGGTCATTTCCATATGCGTTGGACCCCTAAACTACGTTGTTTAACCCCTAAACTACGTGGTATTGTCAGTTTTAACCTAGTAAACTAATTAGAACCTACCCTAGTCTTTTCATTCACCAAAAGTCGATCAAACTTAGAGTAAAATATAGTTGAAAAAGTCGACCAACCCTAGTTCCAAAACGCAACAAGTTTTCATCAGTTTCAGCCCCGAAATCGACAGATTTCTCCGTGGAATTCGTCACCAGCTATGTGGAATTTCACTAGTGGGTTCCTTTCACCCATTAGGTCCCTAGTTTTCAGTCAGAAACTTGATCCCCTTAATATTGTCTAGACTTAGGATTTCTTGAATGTTAGAAATTGTTAGGTTTAGCTGTTAGAATGATCCAAATCAGATTTATCATATTGTTGCTTAGTTTCTTGTATGATATTTAGAACCCTAGTTGTATATATGCGTTTAGTCCATGAATTATATATTCTAGGTTGGATTATTCAGATATACATGCTTCAGTTTACGAATGTCACATTATCAGTCATAATTGATGCATTCTCAGAGTTTGCATGTCAGTAATTGAGCTATCCAGTACTTCAGCATTTAAGTCATAATGTTACTTTTATACATTCTAATTGGGATTAGCTTAATATCGAGTGGACTAGGGTCAGTTACCCTCATAGTCTCAGAACTATGTGCTCTGTAGGTAAGTCCCTTCTGTGAGCATTATACTTAGTGATCACGCCAGTCATGCCTCTATACCTCGTGCAGGGTATATTGGGTCCTCCCGATGGGGCGTATACATCAGAATCCACATTTTGCTCATGTGGTTTTATGTCGGTTATTAGTAGCCCCCCTACAATCAGTTTCTATTGCATTGAGCATGTTATTAGTTACAGTTAGATTTCAGTATTAGCATGTCATAAACTTGGTCATTGTATTCAGTCATTTCATATTCAGTATTTCCAGTATAGTATCATGCTTATAGCTTATCATTGCTCAGATTTATGCTTTGGTTCAGTTATGTTTACTGTTCAAATTTACTCTATCTTGCATGCTTAGTACCTTTCAAGTACTGACGCATACTCTGCGCTACATCTTCTCGTGATGTAGGTTCAGGTTCTCAGCTTCTAGATCACGCATAGATCGGTTCCCGATCTTCAGTTCAGCAGCATCAGTGGTGAGTCCTCATTTCTCGAGGATGTCAGACATGTTTGTTTTGATTTTAGTCTTTAGTTTCAGCTTTTCTAGATTTAGCTGGGGCATGTCCCAACACTTCTAGTCAGTTAGAGGCTTATTTCAGACATAGATAGTTCAGTTTTAGTTTTGAGTTTCATCTTCAATTGTTATTGAAATCTTCTCAGATTATTTATTTCAAATTTAAAATGGGTATTCCCCATCATTTTCCTTTATCTCATGTCTTATGCTTCTACACTGTCTTTTCTTTACATCAGTTTATTTAGTATGCTTATGATATGCCAACAGGGATAGCTTAGGGTCACTCATGATCCTAGGTACCTCGTCCGTGTCCTGGGGGTAGCTTCGGGGGGTGACAAACTTGGTATCATAGCACTAGGTTTAATAGTCCTAGGATGTCTGAAATGTCGCACTAAGTAGAGTGCTTTTCATGGGTGTGAAGTGCACCACATCTAATGAGAGAGAGGCTATGAAGTGTTTTAGGAAAACTTCAATTTCTTGTTACTCTTATCGTGCGTAAGGTATGATCTAATTCCTCGTTCTGACTCGTCATTATGTACTTTCAGATCATCCCTCCTCATAGAGCATACAGAAGGAATGCTAATGCACACAATGCTAACACATCTCCTCCAGTCCCAGATCAGGAAGTTTTGAATGCTGAGTTTCGGAATGCCATTCAACTTTTGGCTCAGAGTATGACCAACCAGAACAACCATTAGGTTCCAGTTCCTGCAAATGCTAGTGGTGGATCAGCGGCAACTAGGGTCCGTGATTTTTTTAGGATGAATCCGCCAGAGTTTGTAGGGTCGCAGATTGGTGAGGAACCCCAAAACTTCATAGATGAGTTCAAGATGCCAACTCAAACCTATCATTACCTGTCACTTACATCACCCCAAAGATCTTCTTGAACTCAATGGAAAGAGAACAGGGGTACAAATGCAGCTCCTATCACTTGGGAATGCTTTAGTGAGACCTTTTTGGACAAGTTTTTCCCAAGAGAGTTGAGGGAGGCAAGAGCTCAGGAATTCATGAATTTGTGGCAAGGTAATATGACAGTCCAAGAGTATGGACTCAAGTTCACCCAACTCTCCAGGTATGCTCCTCACATGGTTGCTGATTCCAGGGCCCAAATGAACAAGTTTCTATATGGGGTATCCGATTTGGTGAAAACAGAGTGTCGTAATGCTATGTTGCTGGAAAATATGAACATTTATAGGCTCATGACTCATGCTCAGTAGGTTGAGAGAAATAATCTTAGGGAGCGAGTTAAGGAAAATAAGAAGGCAAGAACATGCAACTATGAGTATTCTCAACAGAAATTGGGTGGTAGAAATCACTCGCAGTTTAAGCAAAATTCTTCAGCTCCAGCACCTTCATCAGCTAGTGTTCCATCCTCCAAGTTCTGACATGATCAAAAAGGTAGGGCATCAAGCTCTAATTCTCAGGGGAGTGTTTTAGCTACCAGAACCTACCCAATTTGTCCAAAGTGTGGTAAAAACCATCCGGGCGAGTGTCTTGGAGGAAATGAAGGATGCTTTGGGTGAGGTCAAACTGGTCACAGGTTGAGAGATTGTCCTTCTGCTAAACAGGGTCAAGGGGCAATAATAGTGGAGCTCAGTCTACAACTTCAGTAGCACCAGCAGGTCGCCCGACTCAATAGGGTAACTCATCTGGTACAGGTGGCAGACAGCGCCAAAATAGGTTGTATGCTCTTCAGGCTCGCCAGGATCAGGAAGATTCTCCTGATGTAGTCATTGGTACGTTACGAGTTTTTAACTTAGATATTTATGCTTTGTTAGATCCAGGGGATACTTTTTCCTTTGTAACTCCTTATATAGCAGTCAACTTTTATGTTAGTCCAGAAACTCTTTCAGAACCCTTCTCAGTCTCTACTCTAGTCGGTGACCCAGTTATAGTTAGACGGGTATACAAAAATTGCCCTGTCACAGTCTCTCAGAAAGTCACCTCAGCAGATCTTGCAGAGTTAGAAATGGTAAACTTTGATATCATTCTAGGCATGGATTGGTTACATTCTTGTTATGCCTCCGTCGATTGTAGAACTAGAATCGTTCATTTTTAGTATCCAGATGAACCAATCTTAGAATGGAAGGGTAGTAGCTAAGCGCCTATGGGTCGATTCATTTCTTACCTTAAGGCTAGAAAGATGATCTCCAAGGGTTATCTCTATCATCTAGTTCGGGTTAAGGATTTGAGCTCTGAAACCCCAACTCTTGAGTCAGTTCCTGTAGTTAATGAGTTTCCAAAAGTGTTTCCAGAAGATCTTCCCGGAGTTCCTACCAAAAGGGAAATCAACTTTGGAATTGATCTCATTCCAGATACCCAGCCTATTTATATTTCTCCTTACAAAATGGCTCCAGCTGAGCTTAAGGAATTGAAAGAGTAGTTGAAAGACCTTCTAGATAAGGGCTTCATCAGACCCAGTAATTTTCCATGGGGTGCACCAATATTGTTCGTGAAAAAGAAAGGTGGTTCTCTCAGGATGTGCATTGATTATAGACACTTGAACAAGGTCACAATCAAGAATAAGTACCCTATCCCCAGGGTTGATGACTTATTCGACCAACTTCAGGGTGCTAGTCATTTCTCAAAGATAGACCTCAGATCCGGTTATCATCAGCTTAGAATCAGAGATAGTGACATCCCAAAAATAGCCTTCAGAACTCGGTATGGTCATTATGAATTTGTAGTTATGTCATTCGGACTAACTAATGCTCCTACAGCTTTCATGGATTTGATGAACAGAGTGTTCAAGAAGTATTTGGACTTGTTCGTTATCGTCTTTATTAATGATATCCTCATTTACTCTAGGAATGAGGAAGAACATGTGAATCAATTGAGGGTTGTCCTACAAACTCTCAAAGACCGTCAGTTATTCACTAAGTTTAGCAAATGTGAGTTTTGGTTGCAGTATGTTGCTTTTCTTGGGCATATAGTGTCTAGCGAAGGGATCCGAGTGGATTCTAAGAAAATAGAAGCAGTGAAACAATGGCCCAGACCTACCTCTCCTACAGATATCAAAAGTTTCTTGGGTTTAGCGGGTTATTACAGAAGGTTTGTGGAAGGATTTTCATCCATAGCTTCTCCATTGACTAAGTTGACTCAAAAAAGGTTAAGTTTCAGTGGTCAGATGATTGTGAGAAAAGCTTCTCAGAAATGAAAACTAGGTTGACTACAACTCCTGTTTTGACTCTACCAGAGGGTTCAGATGATTATGTTATCTATTGTGATGCATCCAGAGTTGGCCTAGGTTGTGTGTTGATGCAGCGAGGTAAGGTTATAGATTATCCTTCTAGACAACTTAAGGTGCATGAGAAAAATTATCCGACTCATGACCTCGAGCTTGCAGCAGTGGTATTTGCCCTTAAGATTTGGAGACATTACTTGTATGGTGTTCACGTAGATGTGTTCATAGACCAGAAGAGCCTTCAGTATGTGTTCACCCAGAAAGAGTTGAATCTTTGCCAGAGGAGATGGCTTGAGTTCCTTAAAGATTATGATATAAATGTGCTTTACCATCCTGGTAAGGCCAATGTAGCAGCTGATGCTCTTAGCAGACTATCTATGGGTAGTGTAGCTCATGTTGAGGAAGAAAGAAAGGAACTACCTTATGAGCATACCAGATGGTGGTGTAGCAGTTCAGAATAGGTCAGACTCTTCATTAGTAGCTGAGGTTAAGGAAAAGCAAGATAGTGATCCGATATTTCTTTAACTAAAGGGTGCAGTTCATCAGCAGAGAGATGAGGTTTTCTCCCATGGGGGAGATGGTGTGCTTCGCTATTAGGGTCGATTATGCGTTCCTAAGGTGGGTGAGTTGAGATAGCAGATTCTTGCAGAAGCCCATAACTCCAAATATTCTATTCATCCATGTGCCACTAAGATGTACCGTGATCTGCGGGAAGTCTTTTGGTGGAATGGCATGAAGAAGGATATAGCAGATTTTGTGGCCAAGTTCCCCAATTGTCAGCAAGTGAAGGTAGAACATCAGAAACTAGGAGGTATGACTCAAGAGATCAACATTCCTTCTTGGAAGTGGGAAGTGATCAACATGGACTTCATTACAGGTTTACCTCGTACTCGTAGACAACATGACTCCATTTGGGTGGTAGTTGACAGAGTTACCAAGTCTGCACACTTTTTGGCGGTTAAGACTACAGATTCGGCGGAGGACTACACCAAAATTTACATTAATGAGATAGTTAGGTTGCATGGGGTTCCTTCATCTATCATCTCAGATAAAGTTCCTCAGTTTACCTTTCATTTCTGGAAGTCATTTCAGAAAGGTCTTAGTACTCAGGTTAATCTTAGCACAACATTTCATCCACAGACGGATGGTCATACATAGCGTACCATTCAGACCTTAGAAAACATGTTGAGAGCTTATCTGATCGACTTCAAGGGTAGTTTGGATGATCACCTTCCTCTTATAGAGTTCGCCTACAATAATAGCTATCATTCCAACATTCGGATGGCCCCTTATGAGGCCTTATATGGGCGTAGATGTAGATCTCCAGTTGGTTGGTTTGAAGTAGGTGAAGCAGCCTTGATAGGACTAGATTCAGTTCATGAAGCTATGGAGAAAGTGCAACTCATTAGAGATAGACTTAAGATAGCCTAGAGTCGCTAGAAATCCTATGCATATGTAAGGAGAAAGGAATTAGAGTTCCAAATTGATGATTGAGCTTTCCTGAAAGTGTCACCTATGAAGGGGGTGATGATATTTGGCAAGAAAGGAAAGCTCGGTCCAGATATGTAGGCCTTTACAAAATCTTGAAAAGAGTTGGAAAAATGGCTTATGAGTTAGAGTTACCAGTAGAACTAGCAGCAGTCCATCCGTTCTTTCACATTTCGTTGTTGAAAAAGTGTTTGGGTGATCCAGCATCCATTGTACTTTTAGAAAGTGTGGCTGTGAAGAATAGCCTCACTTATGAGGATGTGCCAGTTGAAATCCTTGATCGTCAGGTTCAAAGGTTGAGAAACAAAGAAGTCGCTTCAGTCAAGGTTTTGTGGAAGAGTTCGTCCGTAGAGGGAACTACTTGGGAAGCAAAAGCAGCCATGAAGACCAAGTATCCTCACCTCTTTCCTTCCGATTCCACTCCAGCTTGAAGTAATAGTTCCTCTTCAGTTTTCAGTCATTCATGCGTAGATTCAGTCTTATTATCTTGTTCCTTCAGTCGTTCTTGCATTTTTAGCGTATTTGCATGTTCTTGGAACTTAGTTCAGTCAGAAATCAGTTTCAGTATTTAGTGGTAGGGTTGCAGCTCTTCCCCTCCATATTAAGCTAGTTTAGTCTTCATTCAAGGACGAATGTTCCCAATGGGGAGATACTGTAACACCCCGTATCAAAAAACAGACCAAAATGCATATTTCAGAAGTTGAAGGTGCAACCCACGGTTGCCATCGACAGACCGTAGAGTGACCCACGGTCCGTTCTGGTGGTCCGTAGTTCACCACCTGCAACCCTCCCCAGAATCAGCCCAAAAATTATTTGAAGTGTCAACCCACGGCTAGACCCACAGACCGTAGGTCAGACCACGGACCGTGGATCGAGGCCCCAGAATCAAGTCCCAAAACCCCGATGACAGTTGAAAAGCACGGATTGTTGGTCCATCCACAGTCCATCGGTCTGGTCCGTCGGTGACCCCGATAACTTTTAAGTCAGGGGTCGTTTGGTCTTTTCTCTATGTGTTGGACCCCTAAACTACGTGGTTTTGGTCAGTTTTACCCTAGTAAACTAATTAGAACCTACCCTAGTCTTTTCATTCACTAAAAGTCTATGAAACTTAGAGCAAACTAGAGGATAAAAAGTTGACCATCCCTAGTTCCATAACGAAATCGATAGATTTCTCCGTGGAATTCATCACCAGGTATGTGGGATTTCACTAGCGGGTTCCTTTTCCCCATTATGTCCCTAGTTTTCAGTCAGAATCTTGATCCCCTTAATATTATCTAGACCTAGGGTTTCTTGAATGTTGGAAATTATTGGGTTTTAGCTGTTAGAATGATCCAAATCAGATTTATCATATTGTTGCTTAGTTTTTTGTATGTTTTTGACCCTAGTTGTATATATTAGTTTAGTCCATGAATTGTACATGCTAGGTCGGATTATTCAGATATACATGCTTCAGTTTACCAATGTCACATTATTATCAGTCATAATTGATGCATTCTCAGAGTTTGCATGTCAGTAAGTGAGCTATCCAATACTTCAGCATTTTAGTCATAATGTTACTTATATACATTCTAATTGAGAGTACTTAATACCGAGTGGACTAAGGTCAGTCACCCTCATAGTCCCAGAACTACGTGCCCCGTAGGTAAGTCCCCTCTGTGGGCATTATACTTAGTGATCAAGCCAGTCATGCCTCTATACCTTTGGCAGGGTATATTTGGTCCTCTCGATGGGGCGTATACATCAGACTCCACATTTAGCTCATGTGGTTTTATGTCGGTTATTAGTAGCTCCCTTATAGTCAGATTCTATTGCATTGACCATGTTATCAGTTACAGTTAGATTTCAGTATCATCATGTCATAAACATGGTCATTGCATTCAGTCATTTCATGTTCAGTATTTCCAGTATAGTATCATGCTTATCTCTTATCATTGCTCAGATTTATGCTTTGTTTCAGTTATGTTTAATGTTCAACTTTACTCTATGCTCAATACCTTTCAAGTACTGACACATACTCTGCGCTACATCTTTTCGTGATGTAGGTTCAGGTCCTCAGCTTCCAGATTACACATAGATCGGTTCCCGATCTCCAGTTCAGCAGCATCAGTGGTGAGTCCTCATTTCTCGATGACGTTAGACATGTTTCTTTTGATTTTAGTCTTTAGTTTCAGTTTTGCAAAATTTAGCTGGGGCATGTCCTAGCACTTCTAGTCAGTTAAAGGCTTATTTCAGACATAGATAGTTTCATCTTTCGTTTTGAGTTTCATCTTCAGTTGTTATTGAACTCTTCTCAGATTATTTATTTTAGATTTAGAATGGGTATTCCCCATCAGTTTCCTTTATCTCATGTCTTATGCTTATGCACAGTCTTTTCTTTATTTAGTATGCTTATGATATGCCAACAGGGTTAGCTTGGGGTCACTTGTGATTCTAGGTCCCGTGTCCGCGTCCTGGGGGTAGCTTCGGGGTGTGACAATCGTTGCATGCTAGATAAAATTGTAAAGTCTTGCTTGATGATTATGTTGAATGTCGTGTGTGGTGAGGTTGTCTTGGAATGTGTGCTTTATAATACCTAGAACTTTCCCCGTTTGTCCAATCGACTAGCATAGGCGAATGATAGAGATGATCTTAGGCACAATTTGTGGAGAGTGAACCAACATTGTTGTTATACCTCTTTGTGACCACCTTGTGAGAGTTTGAACCTTGCTTGGCACCGTTTGAGCCTACCCTTTTCTTAGGATGAAACTTGAACACATTTAACCTCTTTCTCTCTCACCTAAAATTTTAATGAAGCATTGGTCATTTTGAATAGTCAACTTAGGCCAAAAGTCTAAGTTGAGGGTGTGGTGAAAAAGGAGGAAAGTCAAGAAGTTTGAGAAATTAGCCCTTGAAGGATCATGTTGAAAAAGGTGGAACCCCTCCATATTAAAAAAAAGAGAAAAGAAAAGTGAAAGAACAAAAAGATCTAAAAAGAAAAGAGTTGTTGAAATAAAGTTTGTACAATAGATCAAAGAAATGGGGTATTCAATGAGTCATGCTTAAAAAAACATAGGATGGATTGTGAAAATTGAAAATAGTGAAAGAAAAGGAGAAAAATAAGTGAAATGCAGGCCACGCTTGATGAAGGTAGAAGTCACTAAGCCAAAATGAGCATACATTTACCCTCATCCCCGTTACAAGGCTTGAAAGACCTTTGTGATCTTTATTGAGCTTAATATCATGTTGATTGGAAAATATGGGCAAGCCTATGGGGAAAATCATGCATGTGTTTATCTTTGAGAGTGTGATAGTTTCTTTTGATTCCGAAATTCTGAAATTTTCATGAACTTTGTGTGAGCATGGAATTATTCTTGATGTGAGGGCATTCAAATACTCTTGTTGAGCTTGAGCTTGCATTTGAAGCAAGCATTGTGAGCTTAAATTCTATTTGATGATGGCTAGTCATAGTTTGAAACTTGGAGTGCACAATTGAACATTGTGTGAGTAGATTGAACCTTATGTGCATGCATCTTGAGTCTTAAGTAGCACTATTTGTAGATATCTCTGTTGAACTGATTGATCTTGTGTTTTACTTGAGCATAAGCAAAAGTTTAAGTTGGGGGTATTGATAAGTCGGGGATTTCAACTCATTTAGGGCTTAATAAACATAGTTTTAGTGTCCTCAATGTCTATTTTATGCTCTAAACTGATGTTAATGTGTTAATTTGCAGAAATAAAGGCAAAGGAGCAAGGCAAGGACATTACCGGGCAAAAAGGAGCGAAAAAGCTAAAAAAGTTGAAGAAAGGCAAAGTTGGTGATCTCCAAGACCACTCAGCGAACAACCGAGTAGTTCTTCAGCTCGCCAAAAGTTCCAAAAGGCCAGCCCTGGGAAATAGTCAAATAGGCGATGGAATGTGCAACTCAGCGGAATGCCGCTGAATGGATCGGCGATGGAGATCCTGATCGCCTAAAGTTACAGAAGTTGAATAGTGAATAGTCATTTCAAGAAAGTGATGGACGAGGACATTGGCGCATCACCGACTGGTTCAGCGATGCTTGACATACTTCGCCGATTAATTCAAAAGATGAAAAGCTGGAAGAGTATAAATGCGATTTTTAAAAGATGAAAAAGAAGTTCTCCGGTTCCTAAAAAGTTCCCACATATTCTAACTCTGGTTTTTTTTATTTAGCTAAACACTGTTTTTAGTAGTTTTTGAGTAGAATTTTAAGCTAGGTTTTGATTTTGAACTGATTCCAAGCATTGTGAAGACTTACAATTTGCTACCCAGCTGATGGAGAACATAGTTGGTAACATTTTATTGCTTTTTATGATGTTTGGCGAAAACCCTCATTCTTGAGGGTGTGATTATGTGATTAAATGTTCTAATTTGCTTATGGGTGTTAGTATTCACTAATTTAAATGTTGATTTGAAGTGGGTTTGATTGATAGTTGTGTTTTAATTCATGAATTGTAGTTGCAAATACAGTTCTAGTTTAGCATTCTAGGCCATCACTAATTTGATTTAACCAATATTCGTTAATTCATGAAGGTTCCCACATCCCTAATTATGGGATTTCACTATTCATCCTTGCAAGATTCAGATCATAGATTCTTCGAATTCATTATAAGCAACGTATAAGAGTTGGGTAGAAGAAACAAACTTGTATTAACCATTAAACAATTCCAAATAGTACCAATAATATCCGAAAATTAAGAAAAATGATCAAAAGTTCCTTCACTCCAACGTATGTCACAACATTCAATACTGATTAATGTGTAAAATAAACCCTAAGGAAAGTATTTACAGACATAAAAAATTGACTCTAAACAAACTAGGATATTAGGTTGCAACGCATCCCGCGACTTGTCTCACAACTCGTTTATGGGCCCATGATTCGTCGTTGTGAACTGTGGGTCTCGTTCACCCTTTTCTTCCGCCTTAACTGCTTAAACCTCACTGCTTGGAATGACAAGTTATGACACATTCCACGATTCATGGGATGCATATGTTGTCTGAGGCTAGTGATTCAACCTCCTCTGGATCAATCTCACAGTTTGGGATGACGACTCACGGACTGGGCATGGTACGATATTATACGAAAGGCGTAAGTCATCTATGACCCCTTAAAGTTGTCTGTATAATTCACTTAGACACCTCAACTAGGGCTAGTACCTATTGAACACCTAAAATATTCAAAACGTATATCTATTAAACACAAAATACTGATGTGGCAAAAAATGTGTTCTTTACTTTCCATGTGCGCGTGAAGATACCCAAATAACATTTTTCTTTTTCTTTTTCCTGAAAAAATACACTTTTTTGCTTTATTGACCCTTGACATTAATTAATAAAGAAACCCAAAAAAAATTAACTAACAATAAAAAAAACACGTCTTCTTCTTCCCAGGATGATGCCTCAACGATTTCCATCTAACATCATTCCACCATCTCTGTACTTACTAGTTGCCTCTCATGCCACCCTATCCCTCCAACTTTCTCTCACCCTCTCCAATTATTCTTCTATTTTTTCTTCTTTTTTCAGGTTGCAAATATTCCGGTGAAGCTCCATTTATTCCAATGTAAGAAAACTGAAACAATTCTTTTTCCGACAAAAAAATGTTATTATTTCTTGTAACTGTGATAAATATTTATTAATCGAAAGAAAATGATGGCAATGGTAGGAGGTGTTGTCGATGCTGATGAAAGGGAATGAAAGAGTGGGGCGCTGATTTATTTGCTTGTCGGCACCAACGGAAAGGGGAAACAGTCTCAACACTAACAAGAAGAAGAAGAAGACGACGGGAGGGTGGGGGCGTTAATTAGAAGAGTTAATTTTTATTTTCTTAAAATTCTTTTTGGAATATTTAAATAGGTTTTTAAAAAAATTTGAATTCAACCGCCATGTGGCATTGTTTCATTGGTACACCTGTTATATATTTGCGTTTGAGCTACATGCAATTTTGTTTTTCAATTGATTATCATTTTGTGTCTAATAGATATAAATTTTTTAAGGTTAAAGTGTTCAATAGGTACTAGTCCTAGTTGAGGTGTCTAAATGAATTATGCGGACAACTTTAAGAGGCCACAAATGACTTAAGCCTATACGAAATTATCATACCATATCGAATTTTTTGATATCATGATTTTGGTATAATGGTATTTTGTATGGTATGTGGTATACATTTACATTTGTTTGGTATTCGATATGGCATCTGGTATTTAGAAACAACATACCGAAATACTGAATACCATACCGAAGTATATAGTTACATAAATAACATATATATGATATTCATAGGAATTATAACTTTTCACATCTACAACCATACCGAAGTATATAGTTACATAACCATACCGAAGTATATACCGAATACCATACTAAAGTATATAGTTACATAAATTAAAATGATTATAATTTCCTCTTTATTTTTTCGTGTGAATAGAATAATCCAATGAGTCCTTGTTAGAAACGGATGGTTACAATTACTTGTCCAAAACCCATGGTGCATCAAAAGCCTAGTTTACAATATGCTTATCCAATCTACACAATCAAGTCTGAGCCAATAAATTGAAAGGAAACTGCCAAGTGGCCTTATAAAGATCAACAGATTGATAGAAAGGAATCTATTTTCTCATAAGATACTAAACTTGCAAAATACTTGGTAGCACAACAAACATGACTAGTGCAGCAACATCTTTTCATTCTTGTTTATGCTTCTCTGTTCAGAAATTATCAGCATCATCGTCGTCGTCGTCGTCATGTTCAGATCAACAAATGAGTCTTTTATCACCAACAAAACCAAAATCAATTCTTCAAAAAAACCCACTTTATCAACCAACTCACAAGAACATCTCATTGCAATTCAAGGAGAAAATCTTATGCTTAGAAATAATGGGTGTTGATTCAGGGAAAGCACTCTCCCAAAACCCCTGTCTTCACACGGCTTCTTTACACGCAATTCATGATATCATCACTTTCCTTCAATCCAAAGGACTTTACCAGAAAGACTTTGCGAGAATCTTCGGGATGTGTCCAACAATTTTAACCTCAGATATCAGATCTGAACTCAACCCAGTTTTCAATTTCCTCTCAAAAGACTTAAGAGTCCCTGAAGACAATTTCAGAAAGGTGATCAACAAATGTCCAAGATTGCTCATATGTAGTGTTAAAGATCAGCTTAAACCAACTCTATTTTATCTTCAAAGACTTGGATTC
>JAJONS010041414.1:0-10461 GCA_029582315.1 Solanum tarnii x Solanum tuberosum | reverse complement strand
TAGATGTAGCACCTTGAGTTCCAAAAAGAACTAAATTGGAAATAGCAAAATTTGAAATTTTGCAAGTTATGCTTAAGTTATGAGTTTTGGGTCAAATTCAAACGGCCATAACTCTCAGTACATGATGATTTAGGTGAGCTAAAAGATATCTAATGAAAGGTATTTGAATTATATTTCCAATGCCACTGAGTTTTCTAAGTTTCGAGTTCGGATGAGTGAGATATTCCCTTTTGAAGTCAGACTGTCGAAATAAGGAAAGTTACCTGAAATAGTGAGGGGTATTTTGATCTTTTCCTTACCCAATCAGATTTAATTCTTTTTTTTGTAATGTTTTAAGGGTCTAATCCTATTAGGTTCAGTTTTATAATCCTAATATACGCCTAGGGTTTTAGTTGAGATTTCAAGAAGAAAAAATATGAGAATAGAGGAGAAAAGAGGAGAGGATCAAAGCGTTCGTCGAGAGTCTTGCGTTTTTTTGCGGATTTTTCCATGGGTTTGATACCTAAGAGGTATATAAGCTTCCATAGTTTAGGATTCATTAACCCACACGCCAAAAGTGATTTTCATATTCGAATTCGTCCATAAAGATTGAACGATTTAAGTTCTTGAATAGTGTTCTTGAAGTTTCATTCTAAATCCTGTTTTGTTGGGGTTTTGATGATTTCTTGAGATTAAATTTAGTGATTTGAGTGTTTTTTTGAGTATATTAGAGTGTAATTATGTTAAGTAATCGAATCCAAGTGATTGAGGAAGAAACCGTTCGATTCTAGGCGAGTTAGGGTGAGAAAATGAGCAAAGAAAGTCGTCGGGTTTTCTGGGCGGTGCCTGGGGCGATGCGCCACCATCACATTAGGGGTGGATGGCGCGCCACGCCAGCCAGTACGCCAAGAATTATTCTCTGAAGTTTAGGGGCTGGCGCCCCACGCCACTCCGTGCGCCAGGGTCACTTGTCCCCATCCGTTCTTCATCGTATCGTCCGTTTGAGTTCTTTCAAAGGGTACCTTTACTCCACTTTGATTCTAAACATTCTAAACTACTTCTAAACACATAGAAATAATTCATAACATGTATCATAGCCTTGAATTCATAATTCAAATTCAAGGTAGAGTAAGAGTTAAGTCTTGAGAGTTTATTCAAACTTTTCGAGAGACCCTTTGAATCTTTTGTGGAGTCTTCTACAATTTCTAATAACTTGATTCAAGACTCAAGTAAGAGGGCATGAGAGTGAGGATAATGTATTCATAGTCTACACTATCACCTATATCCTTCATATCATTAACCACAACTCTTGAATTCATAATTCACATTCAAGAGAGAGTTAAGAGTAGAATCCAAGAAAATATTTGAGTTCAATTGTGAATCCTTTGAGATCAACTATCAATTTGAGCTAAGTTTTGAGGAAGTAAGTATGAGAATGAAAATATTAATTTACATGAGTTCCATATTGTTATATAGACCCGTGAGTCGAGTCGTTCATGCCCATAAATTCTGTATGAACTCCATAAATTGAGCATCATTGAGAGAAGTAGTATCTTCAAGTTCTAAGTCTTGAGTATCGAGTTTCTAACCTTTGCTAGATTATATTCCTAATCATGAGACTATTACATGTTATCCATGAAGTCCTTGAATTGAGTAGTTCATGCCCACAATTCCGCATGAACTTTATAAGTCGAGTAGTCTTGAGATGAGAAGTATCTTTGAGTCCTTGAGTTGAGTAGTCCATGCCCATAATTCCGCATGAAACCTTATGAGTTGAGCATTCTTGAAATGAGTAGTATCATTGAAGTTTTTGAGTTCTGAGTGTTTGGGTTTCGAGTATCGATTTCTTTGTATGGTTATTGAAAACCTTGAATTGATTCGTTCATGTCCATCATTCGGCATGAACCCTATTTTGAGAAGTCTTTTATAACTTTTTCTAAACTTGTTTTAGGACTGGAGCACTTTAGTTGAGAAAGAGTAGTGTCGAGTTCATTTTCTCTAATATGATATATGGGAACTAAGTATTCCCAAGAATAAATGTTTTCACTTTTAAAAGAGGAGGAAACTAAGATTTCCAAAAGAGTTTTGAGCAGTTGAGTAACATCTCTTTTTAGAGAAAGATTTTCAGTAATAATCTCAAACCACAGAAAGAGTTATGTTTTTAAACATATGAGCTGAGTATATTTTTGGAGTAGTATTGAGCACCGGTATGGGGACAAGTTCAGATAACTCAAGTCTCCATAAACCATGTAGCCGACGTAGGTAGAAAGGGTCATACTTTTTAGATGATTCCTTAATTCTTTTTAGCATAGACTAGTGGATCCACTTAGTTGAGAGGTCTTATATCGTGGAAAAGTATAGGACACTTCTGGCAGCGTGGGCGAGACATTGTATCATCACATAACTCATAGTAATGGTTGTTAGTTAGAGAAACTCCCACAGAGTTATATTATATTCTATTATATAAAAATTGAGTTGTTATTGTATTCTTCAATACATTGAGTTGTTTTATACTATTTTAAAAGTTTTCCATATATTGCATCTTTTATTGTTGCTTATTATTGAGTATGTTGAATTAAGTATCTTGAGTTGAACTGTGCTTCATTGAGTCGAGTACCTTATTGTTGAGTTGAGCCCCATTTCACTGAGTTGAGAACCTTATTACTGAGTTGAGTATCTTATCCTTGAGTACTTCTGTGTTGAGTAAGGTTGAGTAGTTTTGTGTATCCTCGAGTATTCCTTGTGTTGAGTAAGTTTGAGAAGAGGTAAGTATGTTTCTTTGCTACTAGTTCAAGCTTATGTTTATGATTTAGATTTCCCCTTGCATGCTCATACATTCCACGTATTGAGCCATTTGGCCTGCATCGTTTCATGATGCAGATACAGGTATTCAAGATCATCAACATGAGCTTCGTTGTTACCATATTGAGTTCGAGTTAGCTATGGTGAGCCTCCTTGCTTCCAGAGGGTTCCACTTTTACTTTCAGTTATATCAGATTTTAGGGGGTCGTGGGTCTTGTCCCGACTTCCATCTTTTTCATTTAGAGGCCTCATAGATAGACAATAGAGTTTCAGAAGTCTGTTAATTTATTTTGTTAAGTGTTTTAAAGAATTAAGTTGCCTATTCTAGGGCGAGTTGAATATATTATTTTTATTTAGAGTTTTTCATTTGAGTTAAAGCTTTCTATTTGAGTTTCATGAATTATATTCAATTTTTAAGCTTTTGCATGCTTAAGTTAGTCTTCTTCTTGTAGTCAGCCAGGATGAGGGTTCACTTGGGGGACCAACAATGGTTCTTGAATGCCGGCCACGTCCAGGGTGTAGGCTCAGGTTGTGACAAACTTGTTATCTATCACAACCCATGGGTACACCCTAGATGTAACACGGCGTACTTGACCCCGAAGGGGTCTCATACAAGCCCTTAGCATATCATAAACATAATATAATAGAAAAGTACATAAATTTTTTAAAAAACTTTATCCGTACAATCAAAGTCTTTATAAAAGCAAGCGGAAGTCTTTACTACACTTTGTCTCAACCATCTAGACTCAACTTTTGAATTGAACCTTTTGGACACAGCCCATACAATAACATGAAAATAAAAGACATAAAGGAAATAGTGGGTTTGTCCTCGAAGCTATGAGGACTCACCAAATCTTCAACTCATTTGCTCCTTAGAAACCGATCTCCAAGAATAGAACTCAAGTCTCCAAACCCAACATTTGATTAGAATGTAGGCAAAGTATGCATTAGTACAAAAGTACTAAATATGTTAGCTAGCACAACATCATAAGATCATAAGATCATAATATCATAAGGGTTAGTCAACGTAAGACATAATCCATAAGCATAATCAAATACTTCATAAAACATAAAATATGAGCATAATAGGAAATATCATAATCACAAGTAAAGTCTCTAATTATAAGCATCATATAAGCATTATTCAACTCTTAGTCTTTTATATCATAAGAGAACTACTTCTCAATTAACCTCAAAGCATACTTGTGCAATTCATGAATAGCATCCATAATACCATCCAAGCTAAGTATCCCTTTTTGTTTATCTTAAACATAGTCTCTATACCTAGTCAAGTCTTAGGCTTTCATATGTAACTTCAAGTCATACTTGTGCAATGCATGAGTAAGACCCCATAATCCTACTCACACTAAGTACCACCTTAGGCCATTATACTAATCACCTTAGGATCTCATCCTTCTGCTTAACTCTCATAACCAAGGGAATCTCTCACCTTTAGTCAATTATAACAAGGAAGGCAACTATAGCACAATCCTATCTCAAGATACATCACACAAGAAAACACTTACTTGAATAACCTTAAGTCATACTTGTGCAATGCATGAATAGCATCCCATAATACCATTCATGCTAACTACCACTTTTAGATCCTCATACTCATTCTTCATGGTTGGAAACTAGTTCCTCTCTTTAGACCCTAGAACACAATAAGGTACTCTCTTAAGCACATCTTAGTTCATTATTAGGTTGAACCCTATGAGATACTGCTTTAAGCATGTCTAAGTTCCTTATTAAGATGGACCCTATGAGATACTTACTTAAGCATGTCTAAGTCCATTTATGCTTTTGAACACTATGAGGTACTTGTTTAAGTAAGTCTTAGTTCATTGGATATGGAGATTGCTACTAGAAACCTTAACCTTACTTTGTGAAGGCTTGCATCTCATGAGACCTAACTTTGGGAAAATCCACACTCTACTACGTAAGAGTCCCCCCTTTTAACTTGGATAGTCCTCACATCAACTAGGTGTGGTTCTCCTTTCAACTTGGAGCCCGGACCCTATCTTGTGTGACACTCCATCTCATTGTCAATATCCACTTGGAGCCAAGCATACACCCCAAGATTTACTTTTAAGCCTTGCTTAACATTCATGTCTCATGGAAGTATGTCCTTGACAATCAATCCATGTTCAAGTGATTCTATCACATTATACATTCAAGCATTTATAAGGTAGGTTAGGTGTGTATAGGACTTTCACCACCACTCTTTCCATTAAGCTCCTATTCTCATTTAGACTTTACTCTCAAAGCCTTAACATACTTAGTTTATCACATTGGATTTACTCTCAAAATCCTAGTGATCAACATTCATGATTACAAGCCTTACACTCAAAGCTTTACTTCTTATAATCATCATTCACACCTAGATTTCAAGACATTTTAACCACATTCTTTATTATCAAGTGATTCTAGTCATAATTCACCATAAATGTTCAACTTCAAGCTTTACTAGTCATGATCCATCATATATACTATAATCTAGTTAAATTCATGTTTACAAGTTTCTATCCTTGAACAATTACTATAAGCTTCATCAATTTTAGAAGATCAACTCTAAGTCTTCACTTTTACCTTTCATGGCATAAACCCACAAAGTATCAAATTCATCAATTAGACTAGGGTTAACCATGGAAAACACATAAATTCATCATAATAATACTAAATCAATCATAAACAAGTACTATCCACTCAATTAGAATCATACTCGGTCACTACCCACAATGTAGAAAGAAACCCTAGCTAGAATTGGATTTTGTCTTCACAATTGGGGGAAATCGTGGGGGCTCTATGGGTGGAATAACCCATAGATGAATATCTAACATACCTTGATTCAAAGCCCTCACAAAATCTTGAAACAATGGAGAAATTCTTCCCTAGCTTCCTTCTCTTCTTTTTCTTCTTCACTTCTAGAGAGAGGATTCTTTGGAGGGAATTTGGGTTCTTTTGTGAATCTAAAATAATGATTTGGAAGTCATATAATTAAGGATCTATTAGGTATATATAGGTGGCCTAATTACTAATAAAATTACCCTACTTAATAACTAACTAACTAACTGTAGAACCTTCCCTTAACCCTTCACTTAAAATCTAAAAATCCAAAACTTCCCCAACCCATGAGACCTCCACCCACGGACCGTGGGTGGGTCTACGGACCGTAATGGTCCTTCATGGGTGGAGTACTGAAGCTCAACATGCAGGGAAACTAGGGGCCCTGACCCACGAACCCTTCCAACGGGGCGTGGGTCCATCTACTGTCCATTGATGCCCTTTGTGGGAGGGTTATTTTTTGACAGCTTTTGGGGTTGTTTTTGGGTCCTCCTCAAGGACCCCTTGGTTGGTCCTTGGGGGGTCGTACCTTGACGTTTAGCCCCTAAACCCCTCATTCTAAGTACGGGAATTCTTTATTACGATTCTAACCCTCACATTAAACTCTAGATCCCTCACTTAAGGCGCTAGTTTAGATTACTAGTTTCCGGGTATTACAAAATCTCCTCATTGGGATCATTCGTCCTCAAATGACGATTCTAAACACTTCTTAAAGGAAAAGACTCTAGACTAGCAGCCCATCATGCATGCATCTCATCTAAATGCACATAATCAAAGGAAGAAAACTTCAATTCCAAGTTAAAACATATTCAATGCAACGCAAGGGAGTAGGAACTACTTCTAACAACCCAAAATGCATGAAATTCTATATTTACTCATTTTCAAGGAGGAACTACCATCTCCTAACTAAAACATGCTCAACACACACTCATGTAGACTAAATGCAATTTACTCTTAAAAAGCATTTATTCAAGGAGGAATCTTTCAACTCCAACTAAGGCATGCTCATTAATTCATCTCATGAAGTCTATATGCAACTCTACTCAAATGCACTACAACATGAGGTTTCCTGAACATGCATATAAGGAAATCATGGCAACATACAAATCACACATGGCTTCACATAAAAAGAAAATCAAGAGGAACTTATCATTTCAAGATCTTAATGCTAGAGGAGGAATACAAGAAAAAAGGATGAGGATATCGGGATTTCTCATTGGCCCTTGGCCTCCCAAGTAGAACCCTCAACTAAAACCCTTACTAAAAGATCACTCTTAAATATTTTCATGGAAACAATTTCCTCATTCTTCTTTTTCATAACTTGCCGGTCTAAGATTCCAATCGGTACTTCTAATTTAGAGAGGTTCTCATTAAGCAACTCTAGCTCACAAGCAACCTTGCTAACACTACTCAAGATCTCATATGAGCCTACCACACCGGGACTAAACTTCTCATATTCACTACACTCTTAAGGTGAGAATTTCAAGCAAACCTAACTCATGAACATCAAGGACACTCAACGCCCTTGCTATCTAAGCACATTATATCCCCCTTGGGAGCAAGCCTATACAAACTCTTTTAAGCATCACTTCTTTCAATTCTATGGTCGGAGCAAATCATCACTAAGCTTTCACATTCATCACACAAGATAATTCTAAACCAAGGTGAATTACACTTCTACCCTCTTAGAGAAGTCTACTCACTCAACACATCTAGGCATTACTAAAACACCCTATTCATCAAATCTTTCAAGTCACATAGCCATAATTGGCATCACAACCAAACTTTTCTCCCTCGTTCCTGGTAGTATGATCCCTTCGAGTAGTCATATCCTAAAAACCATCAGATAAGGAATAAGAGAGAGTCCTTATGGAGTTAACTCTATGGCACGACTTAGAGAATGAAGAAGTGAGATTTCCTAAGCATCCAATAGCCTCCTATTCATTAATGTGGAGCGCTTCACACTATGAACAAGACTCTACTAGACGTGGTTTGAGACATCCTAGAACCATCCCAAAATCTTGTTCTCTAATACCAAGTTTGTTACGACCCAGGGGTACACCCTAGATGTAACACAATGTACTTGACCCCGAAGGGGTCTCATACAAGCCCTTAGCATATCATGAACATAAGATAATAGAAAAGTATGGAAATTTTAAAAAACTTTATCCATACAATCGAAATCTTTATAAAAGCAAGCGGAAGTCTTTACTACACTTTGTGTCACACCCCGAGCCTACACCCTGGGGGGGACTGGCACTCGATAAGCATTGCTGGCCCCAAGTGAACCCTGGCTTGACTTACTTACTTAGTGGAAGACTTAACTTAACAAAGATAAACCCAAATAAAACTTAGAATGTTATGAAGAAAACATTCAACTAGCCAATAAGGCAAACTCAAATCTCAACATAAGATAATTAAAATCAAAAGACTAAAGAACTAACATCTGACTATCTATGAAGCCTCTAAACAACTGTGATGGATGCTGGGAAAAGACCCATGACATCCTACTGAAGTAAACCTACTAAAAGCAATAAAAGGGACCCTTCGGAAGCAAGGACGCTCACCAAAAAACTCTGGAGCTCAACTAGAATCAACGATGCGCTGGATGTTGATCCTGGTTACTTGTATCTGCATCAATAAAAGATGCAGGACAAATGCCATCAGTAAATTGAATGTACGAGTATGCGAGGGGAATTCTAAAACAAGACATAAGCTTAAAAGGAACTGAAAGAACTTCCTGGATCAACTCAACTCAACTTAACTGAACTCATTTCAATATAAAGTAGTATAAATAAGTGCAATATAAAGAAAAACTTTTAAAACATGGATAACAACTCTGTGTATTTAGAAATAAAATGATAACTCTATATGTATTCAATGATACAATATAAACTCAGGATGTCTATAAAAACACAAAATACTTCTATGGGAGTTTATCTAACCGACAACACTCACTCAAAAGCTATTGTGATGATACAACATTTTGCCTCACATTACCAGGGCCGTCTGATACCTTGCTGAGGGTATAAAACCTGACTACTAAGTGGATCCACTAGTCTATGCTTAAAAGAACTAAGGAATAATCTAAAAAGTATGATCCTTTTCTACCCATGGTGGCTACATGGTTTATGGGGGCTGTGAGTTGTCTGAACTCTCCCCCATATCAGTGCTCACTACTACTCCCAAAATATGATACTAGCTCTTATGTTTAAAAACATACTTCTTTCTTTGATTTGAGATAATTGCTCAAAAACTTAGCTCAAGGTCTATCTTGGAAATCAAAGTTTCCTCTCTTTCTTAATTGTGAAAGCATTTACTCTTTTATGAAAACTAGCTCAAAGGCTCTTTGAAAATATCAGTTTCCTTTCTTGTTTAAATGTGAAAATGTTTTAAACTCTTTGGGAATACATAGTCCCCATATACTCTTTGAAGAAATGAACTTCAATGTTTACTCTTTACTCAACTTGAACTTTAAGTCTTAAAACAAAGTTTAAAACATTTGCAAAAGACTTCTTGAAAAGGCTCTAAGAACTCTCTAGACTTGGCTCTTAACTTTTCTTGAATTTGAATTTATGGATTCAAGGTTATGATTCATGTTTGTGGATGATTTCTAGATGTTTAGAAGTCGTTTAGAGTAGTTATAATCAATAGGAAGTGTTATTACACTTTGGAAGGACTTAAATGGGATAAACAATGAAAAATGGGTTGGGGCGGATAACCCTGGTGCATTGCTGGCGCACCACACCATCCCCTAAAGTTCATAGGCTCATTTTGGGTGAACTGTTGGCGCGCCGCCCCATTCTCTCTGGCGCAGATGGGGCGCGCCGTGCCAGGCCCTCCCCATGTGAATTCCTGACGAATTTTCTTCTCGTTTTCTGACCTTAATTTGATTAAACTCGATTCCTTTTCCCAATATCTTCTTAGATTCAGATACCCAAAACATGTACACTAGAATCTAACTCGAAACAACTCTTAAATTGATAAAACATCTCAAGAAAAATTATCAATCCCATATAAGTTCAAGAATGAAAGCAATTCAAGAACACAACTCAAGAACATCAAATCCTAAATCTTTTAGGATGAAAATTACACTAAATTAAGCATGTTTGGTGCGTGGGTGAACGAACCCAATGCTATGTGAACTCACATGCCTTGTAGGATCGAATCCACGACAAAATCCGTCATCAATTCCTCTCGAAGACGACGAAATCTTGATTTCCTTCTCTTTTTTCTTAAGTTCTTTTCTCTAAAACCCTAGCATAAATATCTAATTGTGTAAACTGAACCAATTCAGTTTAGATCCCAACTTCATTACCAAAAACAAAATTAATTAATTGGGCGGTGAAAAGACCATAATGCCCTTCTAAAATCCGGTTTTGACTTTCCTTAACCAGACAACCCAACTTCAAATGGACATATCTTACTGATACGAACTCGGAATTGAGTAAACTCGGTGGCGTTAGAAAGATAATTCCAAGATCTTTCCTACGGTATTTGGAAGTATACCTAAATCATCCCGAGCTAGGATTTATGGTCGTTTGAATTTCACTCAAAACTCATACTTAACTTAACCAATTTTCCAGATTTTCATTTTTTTCAAAAATGACTCTTTCTAATTCTAGCTCTTTCTCATTACGGGGTGTTACAATATCTCCCCCTTGGGAATATTTGTTCTTGAATGAGCTCACTCTTAGTAGGCTAAGTGCGTAACATCAAACATGCAGTTCAAACACCCAACAAGCACAATGCAATTACAATATGCCAACTTATAAATAAAATGCCAAGAAAGGATTAGTACCTTAATTTGGAACTTCTCCGGATTCGAAGAGATGT
>JAJONS010041412.1:0-18858 GCA_029582315.1 Solanum tarnii x Solanum tuberosum | reverse complement strand
GAGATATATAATTTTAGAAAGTAACCTTAGTTCATTATTGAGGGAGATTTACCTTTAACCGACATAGACCATGTGAGTTATAACATGGAATCCGGTGTCTATCCCACACCGAAAAGATGTTTCCTTACTTGCCAAGGTAAGAACCATGAACTTCTAGCTTAGGTGGATCCACTAGCTAATGTCTATCTAGACAACCTATGGTGGTACATAGTTATGGGACATGACTAATCGTCACTTGTCTACTCAGTGCTAAGCATAAATCCCGTGGAATAGTCATTAATCTTAACTTGTCTTATAATTATGGGACATGGGTAATTGCCGCTTGTCTTATCATCCATGGAAGGGCACATTAAGAAGTCAATCCAAGCTAGATTTCATTAGAATAGCTCCTTTAATCTTGATTCATCTTTGGTGAGAAAATCTTTCAACCTTATGAATCCTTTATATAAGAAAATCATTTCACAATCATGTTATGAGTAGTATGTAAGAAATCATTTCACAATAACAACAACAACATCGATGCTTTACTCTCAAAGCAACCTTAAATCATTTTCATCACTTTCATAAAGAACATGCATATCTTCATAAATTCATCTTTCATGTGTCAAAAGTTTCATCATATATGATCAATTCTAGAAATCATGGACCATGCATGGGTTCAATTGAATTCAACTTAAAGATATGTAATTATCTCAATTCATGCATAAAAAGACATAAAACAATCAATTAGATCATAATTAAAAAGAACCCATGAGATTGAATAAAACCCTGATTTTAATTGGAGATTCTAACTTGTAACATTGGAGAATTTAGGAACCCTATGGAGGAAAGGACACCATAGGTGAATATTATCATACCTTGATGCCAAAAGCTCACAATTAATGGTGAATTCAGAGACTTGACCTTGAAACCCTAGCCTTCTTATTCAAGCTTTAAATAGAGAAATATTGGGAAAGAACTTGAAAGGATTTGGGGAAATTTGAAGAATGATCTAGAGTAGCTAGATATTTGGCGTAAAAGGTTTAAACAGGGTCTAGGATGAGGGCTAAAACGACATAGTATTGGGTTAAAATAATTAGGAAAAGATTCAAAAGCCCCTTTTAAAATAACTGTCGACTTGACCTGCAGTCTGTAGGTCCACTTAAGTACCGTCATGGTGATCCGTAGGTCAAGTAATGGGACCTAAACTTTTACCCTCTTTTGACAGATCCCATGCACGGCCCGTTGGTATTTCTATAGCCTGTACATGACATCCGTCTTTCCCAGCTTAGACCTTCAAAATTCTTTAAGTCTGTGACTCATCTACGAGACATATCTACGACTCATATATTAACTAACGAACCATTCTGGTGAACTGTAACACTGAAACTTGACTTTGAAAAACATTTACCCCTCCACCTATGGTTTCCACCTATGACTCGTAAGAGCAGCTATGACCCGTGATATTATTTTCATGGAGAATCAAACCATTGAAGATATTGACAAAGCGGAGAAGCTAAAATCTTCAAGTTTTGATGTCATAGTTCATCTTGATGAAGTTCCTCACACAAGTGTGCATAATTTTGTTGGGCGTGATGATCATGGTAATTCCCATAATCATGTATCGAATCAACACGTTGATGTTGATAATAACAATGATGTTGTTATTGATGATCCCCATGCTCATGAACTTGTGGACGAATCAAATATTTTGCTTAGGAGGTCCACATGACAACGGGTTCCTTCCTCTCGTTATTTACCTAATAAGTATGTGTTACTCATTGACGGGAGAGAATCTGAATGTTATGAAGAGGCCATGGAAGATGAGCATAAGGATCAATGGATTGAAGCCATGCAAGATGAGATAAAGTATCTGCATGAGAACCATACTTATGAGTTGGTAAAATTACCCAAGGGCATGAGATCTTTAAAGAACAAGTGGATGTTCGAAGTTAAATTTGAAGAACGCAACTTAAAGGCCAGGTACAAAGCTAGATTGGTTGTTGAGGAATTTGGTCAAAGGAAGGGTATTTACTTTGACGAAATATTTTCTCCTATTGTGAAAATGTCCTCCATTCGTATAGTTCTAGGTTTGGCTTTTAGTCTTAATTTAGAGATTGAACATATGGATGTGAAGACAGCTTTCCTTTACGGTGACCTAGAAGAAGAGATTTATATAGAACAAGTCGGGGGATTCAAAGTAAATGGTAAAGAAAATTGTGTGCAAACTCAGAAAGAGTTTTTATGGCCTAAAACAAGCTCCTAGACAGTTGTACAAGAAGTTTGAATCAGTTATAGGGGAGAAAGGCTATAAGAAGACTTCTTCAGATCATTGTGTATTAGTAAAAAATAATTATGACGATGATTTTATCATCCTTTTGGTGTATGTAAATGATATGTTGATTGTGCGCAGAAATACTTCCAAGATTGATGAGTTGAAGAAAGAGTTGTGTAAGTTTTTTGCTATGAAAGACTTGGGTCATGCCAAGAAAATTTTGGGCATGAGAATTACTCGTCTCAGAGATAAAATGAATAAGATTCATTTGTCACAGAAGAAGTACATTGAACGTGTACTCGAGCGCTTCAATATGAAGAATGCTAAGCCTGTTAGCACACCTCTTGCTGGTCATACGAAGTTGAACAAGAATATATGTCCTACAGCTAGGGAGGAAAAATATAACATGGCCAAAGTTCCATATTCCTCCGTCGTTAGAAGTCTAATGTATGCAATAGTATGAACTAGACCTGATATTGCTCATGCAGTTGGTGTTGTCAGCAGATTTCTCGACAATCCCAAGAAAGAGCATTGGGAAGTTGTGAAGTGGATACCCATGTATCTTAGAGGAAGCTCATATGAATGCTTGTGTTCTGGAGCATCAAATCCAATCTTGAAGGTCTATATAGATGTTGATATGGCAGGTGACCTTGAGAAAATCCACTACTGGATATTTGTTTACTTTTTAAAGGGGGAGCTCTATCATGGCAGTCGAAGTTGCAGACGTGTGTTGCACTATCTACAACTGAAGTTGAGTATATTGCGACTACTGAAGTCGACAAAGAGATGATATGGCTCAAGTGATTTCTTCAAGAACTCGGGTTGCAACAGATGGAGTATGTTATCCATTCTGACAGTCAGAGTGCAATAGACTTGAGCAAGATCTCCATGTATCATGCAAGGGCAAAAACACATCGATGTCAAATATCATTGGATTTGTGAGCAAATAGAGAATGAATTAGTGAAAATCCTATAGATATGTTGACCAGGGTGATACTGAAAGACAAGTTTGAATTATGCAAAGAACTTATGGTATAAGATCTCTCTAAAGAAGATGAAGATACCTCTTTCTGGTGCATGGGACTGGAGGGGGAGATTTGTGGGATCCATCACATGTTTCTTATTAGTCAAATTTTGCTACTGTGGCTGCAAATGTTAACAAATGTCATTTTGAATTGTTACTCCTTATTGATGTCATTGATGACATCAATAGACAGAATTATTTTTTATAAATAGAGCATTCTTGCTCATTTGTAGAACCACCAAGATAGAGAGAAAAAAATCATTTTGAGAGCACAGTGAGTTATATCATAGACTATAAAAGAAATTAGTCTTTGAAGAAAAATAGAGTGTGAGCGATATTTTAATAAGGTGGTAAATCAAAAGAGTGTTATTATTTTTGAGTGTGTAGTAGTCACTTTGAGTATATTATACTCGTGACTATTCAATGTAAACTTCCTTATAATAATATCAGTTGCTCCTCTTGGCCTGTGGTTTTTCCCTTATTTAGAAGAGTCTCCACATAAAATTCTTGGTGTCATTATTTTAGTGCTTCTCCCATAGTATATAGAATAGCAACATTAGTTCACTCATTTGTCTGATCCATTGTCTTGCTACTCTCCACCACCACAGTTGGTTTACTGCCATGCCCCGAGCCTGCACCCTGGGCGCGACTGGCACTCGAAAACCATTGTTGGCCCCAAGCAAACCCTTGGCCTGGCTTAACTCTCAGCGAAAGGCTTACTTAACATGAAATAGTATCAAAAGATAAATTCAAATAATAAACTGAGAATGTTTTTAAAGAAAACATTCAACTGGCCAAAGAGGCAACTAAAGTCTTAGAACAATACAATTGAATGAACAAGACTCAAGAACTACTCTCTATCTATGAAGCCTCTAATACTATGAGGGATGTCGGGACAAGACCCCCGATCATTCAAGCAAACTGAAATGTCAAACATAATGAAATGGATCCTCTGGAAGCAAGGAGGCTCACCAAATAACTCTGAAGATCGACTGGATCAACGAAACACTGAACGTTGACCCTGATTACCTGTATCTACATCATAAAAGATACATGTCAAATGGCGTCAGTACATGGAATGTATGAGCATGCGAGGGGAAATCTAACACACGACATACGCTTGAACTGGAACTGAAAGAAACAGCTTACCTCGTCTCAACTCAACTCAGGGATACTCAACTCATTTCAATATAAAGCAGTAGTAAAGAATGCATTATAAATATAAAAAAATTAAAAGAGAAGATAACAACTCAACGTATTCAAAAATACAATATACTCAGTTTGTATAAAAAAAACTATGTAGGAGATTCTCTAACCGATAACCATCACTATGAGCTATGTGATGATACATCGTCTAGTCCACGCTGCTAGAACTGTCATGTACTTTGTCGGGATATAGAACCTACTACTAAGTGGATCCACTAGTCTATGCTAAAAAGCATTAAGGAATCATCTAAAAAGTATGACCCTTTCTACCCACGTTGGCTACATGGTTTATGAGGACTTTGAGTTATCTGACGTCATCCCCATATTGGTGCTCAATACTACTCCCAAAATGTAACTAACTCATATATTTAAAAATATAACTCTTTATGTGGTTTGAGATTATTACTCAAAAATCTTTCTCTTAAAAGAGGTAGTACTCAAAACTGCTCAAAAACTCTTTTGGAAATCGGTGTTTCCTATCATCTTAAATGTTAAAATATTTACTCTTGGGAATACTTAGTTCTCATATATCATTTTGAAGAAAATAAACTCAACTTTAATCTTTCTCAAACTCAAATACGCAAGTCTTAAAACAAGTTTAAAACGATTTTAAAAGACTCATTGAAATGACTCGGAAGAATTCTCAAGACTTAACTCTTAGCTCTACCTTGAATTTGAATTATAGATTCAAAGTTAGGATTCTTGATATGAACGATCTTTCGATGTTTCGATGTAGTTTAGAGTGATTAGAATCAATAGGAAGTAAGGGTACACTTTAGAAGGACTTAGAGGGGCTAAACGACGGAAAAAGGGTAGGGGCAGGCGACCCTGACGCACTGCTGGCGTGGGCGCCAACCCCTAAATTTCAGAGAGCACATTCTGGTTCACTGCTGGCGCACCACGCCAGACATGCTGGCGCATCTGGGGCACGCCGCACCAGCCACTCCCAGAACATTCCAACAAATTTTCCTTCTCATTTTCGGACCCTAATTCGTCTAGAATCGATTTATTTTCTAAATTTCTCCTTAGATTCAATTACCCAATTCAATAACACAAGAATCTACTCAAAAACAACTCCCAAACACAATAATATTATCTCAAGAACTCATCGAACTCATCCTAATTCAAAAACAAAAGAGATACTTCAAGAACTCAAATACTTCAACTTTAAGAACAAAATTTCATTGAAAATAACATGATTGGCATGTGGGTGAATGAACCCAACACTATGATAACTCACATACCTCTTAGGGATTAAACCCTTGGCGAAACAAGCTTCGAATTGCAAGGAACTTGAAGAACGCCTTGACTTTTCTCCTCTTCTTTGAACTCCTCTCAAAACCCTAGCATAAATTAGTATTTGAAAAACTGAACCAAATTAGTTTAGATCCCTAAGTATTACCAAAATTCGCTTAAATCTGATTGGGTAAGGAAAAGACCAAAATACCCCTCTTAAATCCGGGTAACTTTCCTTAACTAGACAGGCAGATTTTTAAATGATCATATCTCCCTCATTCAAACTCGAAAATTAGCAAACTCAGTGGCGTTGGAAAGAGTATTCAAAGACCTTTTTGACATCTTATGGGCCACCTAACTCATCATGTATTGAAAGTTATGGTTGTTTGAAGTTGACCCAAACTCACAACTTAAGCCTAACTTGAAAAAATTTCAAATTTGGCTCTTTCCAAATTAGTTCTTTCTATAATTAGCTCTTTCTAGGGCGGGATGTTACAATATTTCCCCCTTGGGAACATTCGTTCTTGAATGAGATTATTCTAAGTAGACTAAGGGTGTAACATCTAACATTCAGCTCAGACACCCAACATGCAATATATAACACATCGCATCAACTTAATAAGTACTAAGTAAAGAATTAGTACCTTGATTTGAAGCTTCTCCGGGAATAAAGAGATGTGGGTATCTCTTCTTCATATCCTCATCTGCCTCCGTAGTAACTTCCTCAACAAAATTGTTCCTCCTTAAGACCTTGACTAATGCTACCTCCTTGGTTCTCAACCTGCGAACCTGACGATCCAAAATATGAACAAGAATCTTCTCATAAGACAGGTTGTCCTTAATACAAATTTCTTCAGTCAGTATAATAAATGAAGGATCGCCCATACACTTCTTTAACATTGAAATGTGAAACACTGGATGGACTGCTGCTAACTCTTGCGGTAGCTCCGACTCATAATCTACATTGCCGATCCTCTTGGGTATTCTGTAAGGACCAACATATCAGGGACTAAGTTTCCCCTTCTTGCCAAACCTCATAACATCATTCATGGGTGAAACTTTCAAATAAACCCAATCATCTACTTCAAACTCTAAGTCTCTTCTCCTAACATCGGTATAGGATTTCTGACAATTTTGTGTTGTTTTCAACCTCTCTTGAATAATATTCACCTTATACGTAGCTTGATGAACCAAGTTTGGTCCTATCAACCCAAGTTCACCAACTTCAAACCATCCAATAGGAGATCTGCATCTTCTCCCATAAAGAGCTTCATAAGGAGTCTTCTGGATGCTAGAGTGATAAATATTGTTGTAAGCGAACTCTATGAGAGGTAAGTGATCATCCCAATTACCCTTAAAGTCGATCACATACTCCCTCAACATATCCTCTAAAGTCTGAATGGTGCACTCTGCTTGACCATCTGTCTGTGGATGAAAAGCAGTACTAAGGTTCACCTTTGAACCCAAACCTTTCTGGAAAGACTTCCAAAATTGTGCAGTAAATTGTGCACCTCTATCTGAAATGATGGACACTGGAACCCCATGAAATCTAACCACCTCTTGAATATATAACTTACCATAATCCTATGCTGAAAAAGTAGTCTTTACTAGTAAGAAATGAACTGATTTATTCATTCGATCTACAATCACCCAATCCAATCATGTTGTCTGCAAGACCGTGGTAAACCAGTAATAAAATCTATAATAATCATCTCTAATGAGTCCTGGATTTGGACTCATTTAGGGCTTTGTTTTTATAGGTTTAGTGTACTCAAATGCTAAATTTGTGCCATAAACTAATGATAAATATGTGATTTTCAGGTACATGGATTGAGGAACAAAGCAAGGACACTAACATGCAAAAATGAACAAAACAAACTGAAGAAATAAATAAAGGCAAGTGTGGTGATCGCCAAGGGAATTTGGCGAATTGCAAAATGGCTATCTGACCGCCTAAAGTTCCAGAATGCCAAACCCTGAAGGAAAGAACCAAGTCGGCAATGTAAAGGAGTAGTCGGCAAATCGTCGAGTAGTTTCGCAAAGCCAAAATAGATCGCCCAAAGTTACAGACCTTGAGGATGCTGAATGTCAAACCAAAAAGGCGATGGAAGAGATCAAAGGGCGGCTCGCCGAATGGTTCGGCGAGTCCGACTTACTTCACCGAAGAGCCATTCGCGGCTCATTTTCAGCGACTATAAATTACATTTTGAACATTAATTTAGTATCGAATTTTCAATCCATTTTAGTCTAGAACAGTTTTCTCTGAGGTTTCCAAGTAGACTTGAAGGTTTTGAAACTAATTTTTTGGAGATTTTGCAAATGGGTTTTGAATTTTCTTCAAATTGGAGCATTGTAAAGCTTAAATTCCTCATATCCAGTTGGTGGCTAATCAATTTGGTAACGGTTTTTATCTTTTTATGATGTTCGGCTAAAAGCCCAATTCTTGGAGTGTGATCATGTGATTATGGGATGAATTAGTTTATGGGTATTGCTAATTACTAGTTTAAATGATATTTAAAAATGAGTTTAATCATTAATCGTGGTTTAATTTAAGAATTGTAGTTGCAAATGTCGTTCTACATTTGTGTTCTTGGCTTGCGCGAGAGAGAGGTTTTAGAACTAAAATTGTTGATTGATGGTTTGTGGGTAATTGGTTGATCTGGGTTTAGCTCGAGAGCGTGAATCCTAAACCCAATCTCACAAATTTAGCTTGAGAGAGTGAATGAATTAAGGTGTGGGCTAGTCTTTGTTGTTGTGTTTGTTGATGTTCGAAAGAAATCACATGATTTGGGGTAGTTGTTCGAGAGAAAACTATCCCCCTTATTGTCTAGCCTACTCACTGATATTTAGCTATTTACTAGTAGTTGCAATTACCCATATGTCTATATTTGCCTATAATCGATCACATCCTGAGAACCTATCTCCTTATTGTTATCTCAAATCGTTTGTGACTGTTTGTAGTTGATAATTACAATCAAATCCCTCTAGCTGACATTCGTGTCACCCCTTTAATTTGATATGTCTTTTTCCGATAATGTTTATTCCTATGGCTGATTAGACCGCATTCATACTTCTTAATTGAATTCTAAACATATACCGATCCCTATAGGATTCGACCCTAACTCATTTAGTTGGGTTTTATACTGATTTACGATCGTTGACACTTAGAATTGGAAGAAGTGTCTTTTAAACGTTATTAATCAAAATGGCATCGCTGTCGGGGGAGTGGTGTTGTTTGAGATTCTTTTGGTGAAGTTGAATTGTGTTCTTTTTAGTCATAGTTGAATCTACTTACTTTTAGTTTTGGTTTTGTGTTGCTTGTGTTAAAACAGAAGAGGAAATGGGCGTCAACGGGAGTAATGGTAGCCAAGTTGGCCACCAAGATAACATCGAGAATCTCAATGATATCAATGACCCAAATGTCAACTACCCAAACCAAATGGGTGGTGTTGGTGCCATTTGCTTACCTCCGACTGAAGGAAACACTGTGTTTCACATCACGAGCACCATGTTGCAGCTCCTGCAACTAAAGGGTTTGTTTGGTGGTTTGGCTCATAAGGATCCCCATAAGCATATCAAAAATTTTGTTGATGTCTATGGACCGTTCTCCTTTAAGAACATATCTCAAGAATCGGTCCAGCTGAGGTTGTTCCCATTTTCTCTTATGGGCGAGGCAAGCAAGTGGTTGGCTGAATTACCAAGATATTCTATCACTTCATGGGACGAACTTCTTACTGCATTCCAAGTGTTATTCTTTCCCCCTTCGAAGATGATGACTCTTCAGGACAACATCCAAAGCTTCAAGCGTTTGGACGGTGAGCCAATCCATGAGACTTGGCTGAGGTTTAAAAAGATGGTGTTGCAATGCCCAACTCATGGATTGCTCGATAATGTACTGCTGCAATACTTCTTCAGGAGCCTCGATTCGATGAACAAGGGAGTGGCTGATCAACTTTCTCTGGGAGGTTTAATGCAACAACCCTATACAATAGTCGCCCAACTCCTTGATAGCATGACCAAGATTAACCGGGCATGGTACACCCACGAAGACCAAGTCTCCCCTCTTACCTATTAACTGACAAATGAGCAGATCGAAAAAGATCAAGAGAGAGACCAAAACATGGCAAAGATGATGACCCAACTGGATATCTTGGCCAAAAATGTCATGGGTGCTAGTACAAGGAGTGTTAATGTTGTCGATGTTGGTGGTGTAAGCCCCGAGGAGGCCAAATTTGAAGCATTGTTCAATGAGGAAGTGAACTTCCTAGCCAACCAATGAGGAGGTTATCGTGCAAACTACCCAAGGCTGGGTGATAATCAAGGTTGGAATAGAGATGAGGGCTGGAGAAACCGTGACAGAGAGTGGCGTGATCGTAACGCCTTTTAGAAGGAAAGAGAAGGGGAGAACGATAGGTATGTGCCTCCCCATGAGCGTCAAAAGCCCAAAGATTCTGAGGGTGGCCGTACGGAAGACATGCTCTCACGCATTCTTAACAAGGTTAAAGGGTCCGATAAAGTGTTGAAGGAAATGAAGGAGGATGTATCGACTCTCAACCAGACGGTGACCTCTCATTCCGTCTCTATCAAGCAGCTGGAGACCCAAATGGATCAAATTTTGTCTCATCTAAACCCAAGACAACAAGGGGTGTTGCCTAGTGATACTATGGCAGACCCCAAGAATGAAGTTTGAATAGATATTTACGTCGTGCCACGATGTTAACTAAGGCGCTTCTTGGAAGGCAACCCAAGTTTTTAATGCTTTGTGTTACTTTTGAATAACGGGTGTTGATTGTGCAGGTTGAAAAGTGGAGTGTGTTTGAGAATGTGCAGGTTGGCGAGCCAAGAGTCCAGTCGGTGACTCACTGAAGAGGTCGGTGAGCCCGATTTGGACCTCCATTGGACCCACAAAAATCAGAGGTATAACTCTGTAAAACTCGAAGGGCCAATGGATGAATAGACGACTCACCGAACAGGTCGGCGAGCCCAAGTTTGTCCGCCATTTGGACCCCCAAATCAAATGGAGGTCTTGTAAACTTAGCGAGGTAAGTCACCACTCGGCGATGCGTCGAGTCGTTCGGTGTGGTCGACTAACACCGCCGAAAGGGATGTGAACGGAAAGGTTTTAAAATGCCAAACGGTTTAAAAATTCAAAATCTTTCATATTCCCTCATTTCAAACCCCGTACTCTCTCACCCATACTCTAGATTTTTCATATTTTCCTATTGTTATTGTTTTTTGTTATTGATCTCAATCTCGAATTTGGATTACATTGCCGCCTAACATTTCAAATTCTTTATTCGGCTTAAAGGTTGGTTTTCCGAACCCCGAACTCTTGATTAGTGGTTGAACTCGAATGCATTTGGTAAAATTTTGTTGTTGTGTGTTGGGCATCTGTTGGAATTATATTCGATACGTTGGTTGCATGTTTTAGTTTCGAAATTGTGCCTATTTGCTTAAAATGATGATTCCCTGAGTTTTGTGCGTTAAAATTAACTTTAATTTGTTGTGTTGCGGTTATTTTATGTTGGGTCTAGTTGGGTGAAGTCTGAGTAACCCTAAATTGATCCAAATGACGTAATTTTCCCAATGATAGCGCGGTTGACGTCATTCTTAAGGGCAAAAGTCGTCAAATGGCCAATTTTGGCCAAATCAGGGGAAGTCTGAATACCCCGGTAGCATGGGTCATTTGGGTATAGTTCTAATTGCATAATGTGTTTGTTTGATTTTGTTTTTGGGGGCTGCGGGATTGATTTTGGAATTTGGGGTTGAAATTTGGCACATTGGGCACTTTGGCGAGCTGGATCGAGCCCGCCAAACCGTTCGGCGGTTCGCCAACATCCCCCTTGATCGCCTTTAATTTCGTGATTTGGCTAAGTTAGAGTCTGTAACTTTCGGCGGGAAGCCTGAGCTCGCCGAGTTCACTCTCGGCGACTCGCCGAATGTTTCCTTTGATCGCCCTTTTTGCGCCTCTAACCCCTAAAACACTCTGTTAATTTCGACAGATTAGTCTGAGCTCCCCGAGTGATGTTGGCGATTCACCAAAGGGCCCTGCACATCGCCGACCTACTATTTTTCTGGAAATTTTTTCAGGCCAATCCTTTCGGCGAACTCGATTTGGGTCACCAAAGTGACTTGGCGACTCACCGATCGGTTCGGCGAGTTTATCTGCAACTTAAATTCTGTAATTTTTCTTGAAATTTTTCTAACTCTTTTTTATGTGTTTTGCAGATATGGCTAGGACCAATTAGGACTAAAGTGGAATGTTGCCCCGCAAACGAGCACGGGGCATCATAATCAATGAGGGAGATGTTGCTTTCTCCAAAAAGGCAAGAAAGCACCTCCGAAGGGAGGCAAGGGCAAAGGCAAGGGCAAAGCGCCCGTAGCTGAGAGACCGGAGCATAACTCCGGCAGTGATGGGGATTCTGTTAATTTTCAGGCCTCGTTCTCTGAGCCTGAGGATGACCAACCACTATAGACCCGACGAGCTAAGATTCGTGACAGAGCTCATCAAGGTTCGTCTAGGACCCCGGAGTCTACCCCTCATGCTGCTGATACAGTGCCAGCGCCGGCACAGACGGTGGTTCCAGCACCACCAGTTCAGGGTCCTCCTCCCCGGTTACTCAACAGGCAAAAGGCCGAGGGACTGAGGACCATTCTGGAAGAGAAGAGATTGTCCACAGATGGTGTAGTGGACAGGTACCCGAATGTATGGGACACTTTCCAGTTCCATAGGTTTGAGCAGTTTACCAAGCTTTGTGGCCCTTATATTCCTACATGGGTTCGGGAATTTTACACGGCATACAGTGACCTGGTACCAAAGGGAAAGAAGAAGGCCAATACCTTCAGACCGGTAGAGTCTATGGTGGTTCGAGGAAGGCAGTGAGATCCAACAACGATGTATTGGATAGAGGGTCAGATTTTGACTACCCGAGTTTGGCTACCACTGCGACGACTCTAGATGACCTAAAGGGATGGATAGCTCCCCTTATTTCTGATACCAACCCGAGCTGGATCGAGGCTGGAGTTCCAATTGAGAAGAAGGACTTGAATATAGTTGTCTGGTACTTGTTTGGGTTCATCAGCAGCTCCATCATGCCCTCACAGAATGAGTCCATCCTCCACCACCAAAAGGTGGCCTATCTCAAATTAATTATAACCCGAAAGAGCGTCAACTTGGGACTAATCATTGAGCAGGAGATGGCCATGAGGGCCAAACAACTTCAGACATCCCTTCCTTTTCCAATGCTTATTACGAAGTTATGTCGAAGGGCTAGAGTTCCTCTTGTCGAGAAGAGGGACATTGAGGTTACACCCATATCCTCCACAGACATTCGGTGCATAGAGGGCGAGTACACACTGGATGAGGCGGATAGGAGGAGAGAAGCTCCAGTGTATACATCCCCGGAGGTAGACATTGAATCATTACTTGCAGAGGCATCTTTGACTACTCCGGCCTCCGGGCCTTCAGGTACATCCACTTCCACTCCTACCCAGGACCCAGGTTCTTCTACTGCTTCAGGTACCACTGCCTCGATGACTCTAATCACTCAGGTCATGCTCTTCAAGATGGGACAGCTAGCCCATTCTGCAGATGTGTGGGCTTTACGGCTAGAGGCCGAGGTGCCTTGGATGATTGAGCGAGCCATATCTGCTATTTTGACACCCCTCCGAACAGCTATTGATGCTCTCACGATGAGAGTAGAGACTTGTGACAATTGACAAAGGATTACTACTGAGGTTACGACTTTGAAAGCCGAGGTTTCTAAGTTGAGGAAGGATGTGGACCATCTGAAGTCCACATAATTTACTTCACTATTTGAGTCAGCAGAGGCTCATGAGGTTTTGGGTGCAGATGTCCCTGCCAGTTCTGTTATGCCTCCGGCTACCACTGGAGATGAGACTATGAAGGATGTGGCTGCTGTTGAGTCAGAGAAGGAGACAGATGAGGAGCAACTCGATGTTCAGGAGGCGACCATTTATGGAGGCTTGTCGGATTTAGAGGAGACGATTGTACAATCAGTCATTCAGACATCATTGGCAGAGACTTCCATGGCAGGCTCTAGTGGAGACATTATTGTTGTTACCCCGGGCACTGATGCCCAAGATCAGAGTGTGACCCCGAGCATTGATGCCCCGATAGATGGAGAGATTGTGGAGACATGATCATCTTTTTACCTCTCTCTCTGTTGTTTTTGTGATTTCTTTATTTTTAGTTGAATTTGAGGACAACTATTTTTCTTTTGTGAGTGGGGTGAGTGATTTTCATACCTACCTCTTATGATTCTAATTTATTTGTGAATATTGGGTATTTTGATCTATATATGTGTTTTGATTCTAATTTTGTAGATGGTTGAGCTTGTGGCTCCTTGTTTTGAATGGAAATGGTTTTTGACCTACTTTGAAAATTTTGTGCCACCTCTTTTGTGTGTAATTGTGTTTGTTCTTATGAAAATTTGAGTATCGGTTATGATCAATACCGATGACTTGAATAGTGCTCTTAATTGAACAAAATGAATGTGCAGCTATGATGAGGCCAAATGAAGTTGTATAGACAATGTGTTAACTTTTTGCATCTCGTTGTGACTAGCTAGTTATCGAATGAAGTCTCTTGTGATGAAAATTGCACACTAGCTCAAATAAGTCTCGTTTGATATTGGTGTCAATGCCTTGTGTGATGAGCTTACCTTGAACATTGTGTGTGATGACACCTAGAATTTACCATGTTGGTCCGGTTGACTAAGTGATACGAGCTCTTGAAATGATCCTAGGCAACAAATTTAAAAGAGTGAAATAATTTGACAATATACCTCTTTTGTGGCCAATCTTGTGAGATGTGTGAACCTTGCTTGAACACCCTTGAGCCTTATCCCTTTTCTTGGAGGAAACTTGAACAATTGTGACCGCTCTTTATCCATTCGCCTATAACTCTCATGAATTGTGGTGTGTTTGAGTAGCCAACTTAGACCAAAATCCTAAGTTGGGGGTGTGGTGAAAGGAGAAGGAAAATTAAGAAATGTGAGAAATCCTCCTTTGAGAATGGTTTTGAAAAAGATGAAACCTCTCCATGTAAAAAAAAGAAAAGAAAAAAGAATGAAAAAGTGCTAAAATAAGTGATGAAAATTGCAAAATTTATGGGGTGTCCGGTAATTCATAAGAAGTTCAATAATGGGGTGCATTATGAGCATGTTTGAAATGTTAAAGAAAAGGAGGAATGTGATGTTCAGGCCACACTTCATGAGGGTAGCAGCCATTGAGCCTAAATGACCATACCTTTACACTCAGCCTCGTTACAAGCCTTGAAAAGACCTTTGTCATCTTGAGTGAGCTGAAACGAGTGTTGATTGGAAAATAAGGGCAAACCTATGGGTGAAATTATGCATGTGTTCATCTTTGTGAGTGTGAGAGTCGTATGTGATTCCGAAACTATAAATCGTTGAGAAATTGTGTGTGAATATGGAATCATCTTTGTTGTGAGGGCATTTGAGCACCTTTGTTGAGCTTGAACTTGCATTTGAAGCAAATATTGTGAACTTGAGCATCTTCGATAATGGTGAGTCACAATTTGAATCTTTGAGTGCACAATTGATCATTGTATGAGTGAGTTGAGTCTTGCTGTGTGCATCCATGTTGAGTCTTATGCAGCATTGTCAGAGACATCCTTTTTGAACTGCTGAACTTAAGTTTTACTTGAGGACAAGCAAAAGTTAAGTTGGGGGTGTCGATGAGTTCTAGATTTGACTCATTTAGGGCTTTGTTTTTATAGGTTTAGTGTCCTCAAATGCTTAATTTATGCCATAAACTGATGATAAATCCTTGATTTTCAAGTACATGGATTGAGGAACAAAGTAAGGACACTAACATGCAAAAATGAACAAAACAAACTGAAGAAATGAAGAAAGGCAAGTGGGGTGATCGCCAAAGGCATTTGGCGAATCGCCGAGTGGCTATCTAACCGCCTAAAGTTCTAGTGTTCCAAGCCCTGAAGGAAAGAACCAAGTCAGTGACGAAAATGAGCAGTCGGTGAATCGCTAGGTTGTTCCGCGAAGCCAAAATAGATTGCCCAAAGTTACAGACCTTGAGGATGCTGAATGTCAAGGCGAAAAGGCGATGGAAGAGATCAAAGGGCGGCTCACCAAATGGTTCAATGTGCCCGACTTACTTCGCCGAAGAGCCCTTCATGGTTTATTTTTGGTGACTATAAATTACATTCTGAACATTAATTTAGTATTGAATTTTCAATCCATTTTAGTCTAGAACAGTTTTCTCTAAAGTTTCCAAGTAGACTTGAAGGTTTTGAGACTAAATTTTTAGAGATTTTGCAAGTGGGTTTCAAATTTTCTTCGAATTGGAGCATTGTAAAGCTTGAATTCCTCTTACCCAGTTGATGGCTAATCGATTTGGTAACGGTTTTTATCTTTTTATGATGTTCGGCTAAAACCTCAATTCTTGGGGTGTGATCATGTGATTATGGGCTGAATTAGTTTATGGGTATTGCTAATTACTAGCTTAAATGCTATTTAAAAGTGAGTTTAATCATTAATCGTGGTTTAATTTAAGAATTGTAGTTTCAAATGCAATTCTACATTTGTGTCTTGGCTTGCTCGAGAGAGAGGTTTTAGAACTAAGATTATTGATTGATGGTTTGTAGGTATTGGGTTGATCTGGGTTTAGCTCGAGAGACTGAATCCTAAACTCAATCTCACACATTTAGCTTGAGAGAGTGAATGAATTAAGGTGTGGGTTGGTCTTCGTTGTCGTGTTTGTTGATGTTCGAAAGAAATCACATGATTTGGGGTAGTTGTTCGAGAGAAAACTATCCCCCTTATAGCCTAGCCTACTCACTGATATTTAGTTATTTACTAGTAGTTGCAATTACCCATATGTCTATATTTGCCTATAATTGATCACATCCCGAGAACCTATCTCCCTATTGTTATCTCAAATCGTTTGTGACTGTTTGTAGTTGATAATTACAACCAAATCCCCCTATCTGACATTCTAGTCACCCCTTTAATTTGATATGTCTTTTTCCGATAATGTTTATTCCTATGGCTGATTAGACCGCATTCATACTTCTTAATTAAATTCTAAACACATACCACTCCCTGTGAGATTCGACCCAACTCACTTAATTGGGTTTTATATTGAGTTACGATCGTTGACACTTAGAATTGGAAAAAATGTCTTTGAAACGTTATTAATCAATCTCCCACTTCCATTCTGGAAGTTCTATGTTCTGAGCCATACCACTAGGCCTCTGGTGCTCTACCTTGACTTGTTGACAACTCGGGCATTTAGTAACGAACTCTGCAATACTCTTCTTCATACTATTCCACCAATAGACTTCTCTCAAGTCATGATACATCTTTGTGGAACCCTGATGGATAGAATATCTGGAGCTATGAGCTTCCTCCATGATCCTCTCTAGGAGCTCATCCACCCTTGGTACACACAATCTACCTTGATACCTCAATACACCATCTCCCCCTTGTTCAAAAGTCATCACTTTTTGCTTATGAACATTTGGCTGGAATTCAAGTAGACAGGGTCTTGGTCTTGTTTCTCTTTCACTTCTGACACTAATGATGATTTAGTCTCATTCATCACCACCACTCCACCTTCATTAGAATCCATTAATCGGACTCCCAATCGTGCAAGTCTGTGCACATCTTTTGCTAACTCTTTCTTTCCTTCCTCAACATGGGACATATTACCGATAGACAAGCTACTCAAAGCATCAACAACAACATTAGCCTTACATGGATGATAGTGAATACTCATGTCATAATCCTTGAGTAACTCCAACCACCTCATCTGTCTGAGATTAAGCTCTTTTTGACTGAATACATATTGAACATTCTTGTGATCGGTGAACACATCCACATGAACACCATAAAGATAGTGACGCCATATCTTCAATGCGAACACTACAACAACCAACTCTAAATCTTGGGTTGGGTAATTCTTCTCATGAATCTTAAGTTTTCTGGAGGCATAAGCTATAACCTTGCCATTCTGAATCAATACACAACCAAGTCCAAATCTGGACGCATAACAATATACAACAAAGCCTTGTGTACCTTCTGATGAGGTCAACACTGGAGCAGTAGTCAACCTAGTTTTCAATTTCTGAAAGCTTTTCTCACAAGCTTCAGACCATTGAAACTTAACTGTTTTATGAGTCAACTTGGTCAAAGGGGATGAAATAGATGAGAACCCCTTGACGAACCATCTATAATATCCATCCAACCCTAAGAAACTCCTAATATCGATTGGAGATATGGGTCTAGGCCAGTTCTGCACTGCCTTTATCATCTAAGTGTCAACTCGAATTCCATCACCGGAAACAATGTGGCCCAAGAATGCCACAGACTCAAGCCAAAATTCACACTTAGAGAATTTAGCATACAACTCTCTATCCTTGAGAGTTTGAAGAACTACTCTGAGATGACTAGCATGATCTTCCTTATTCCTCAAATAAATTAGAATGTCATCGATAAAAACAATAACAAGCATATCCAGATAGGGCTTAAACGTTCTGTTCATAAGGTCCATGAACGTTGCAGGAGCATTAGTCGAACCAAAAGACATGACTAGAAAATCATAATAACCATAACGGGTTCTGAATGTTGTCTTAGAAATGTCACTTTCTCTTACTCTCAACTAATGATAGCCTGATCTAAGGTCTATCATAGAAAAGCAAGTGGCACCTTGAATTTGATCGAAAAGATAATCAATTCTCGAAAGTGGATACTTATTCTTGATAGTAACCTTATTCAACTAACGGTAATCTATACACATTCTAAGAGAACCATCTTTCTTCCTCACAAATAAGACCGAAGCGCCCCAAGGTGAGACACTTGGTCGAATGAAACCTTTCTCAAGAAGATCTTTCAACTGCCCTTTTAACTCTTTCAACTGAGCTGGAGCCATTCTATATGGAGGAATAGAGATAGGACGAGTATCGCGAAAAATATCTATACCAAAGTCTATTTCTCTCTCAAGAGGGACTCCGAGAAGATTATCTGGAAAGACCTCTAGAAACTCACTCACTACTGGAACTGACTAAATAGGTGGTGTCTCAACACTAGAGTCGTTAACTCGGACTAAGTGATAGATACACCCCTTGGAAACTAAC
>JAJONS010041411.1:0-22738 GCA_029582315.1 Solanum tarnii x Solanum tuberosum | reverse complement strand
ACTCTATTCATGTTTACTATTCATAAGGGTCACTATTGACCAACTTCATATAGACAAGCAACTATCAACTTAAGTAAATCATATCATGGAAGACAACTATAGAAACAATCCAAGCTAAGAATACATCACATAAGAGAACACTTCATAAGTAGCTTCAAGTCATACTTGTGCAATGTATGAATAGCATCCCATACTACCATTCACACTAAGTACTTCTTTAGGCTATTTTACTCAATGCTTACTATTTATCTTTCTATTCTATCAAAGAATAGCACCCTACTAGGCTAGACCTAACTACCATGGTAAAACACACAATCATGCAATCCAAGCTATACAAGGAAGAGTACAAGTATCCCAACCTAGCTACCATGCAAACATTCAATATGATGCATGTTACTATGAAATGGCCTTGGCCTAACCAAGTTATGCTACCATGAAGGCATTATAATAATTCTAGTTCAAACTACCCTTAAGAGAGCATAGATCCTCCATCCTAGGCTACCATGCCTACTCTAATGCAAGCTACCATAAAAAGCATCCCACAAGTGCTAATTCGAGCTAATTTTAGGAGAGTATAATTCCTCAATCCCAAGCTACCCTTAGGAGAGTATGATTCCTCAATCCCAAGCTACCCTTAGGAGAGTATAATTTCTCAATCCCAAGCAACCATGAGAACTCCTAACTCATGCTACCTAGATAAGCTATACATAAAGGGATCATACGTCACAACTTCAAGCTATTCTATTCTAACATTCTTTAGTTCATTTTAGGTTATTAGCCCTTCAATCTAGAACCATTCTATGTGAGAAGTCCTTTCACATTCTACATACATGCATTCATATAGTTCTAGGTAGGTCATGTGTATAAAGCCCTTCCACCACAACTCTATACTTTGTATACCAATTTTATGCAGGCTATCTCATCATATTAGATTTAACCCTTTAAGCCCTAGTGATTAACATTATGACTTAAAGCCCTACTTTCAAGCTTTACTCCATAATCATCATACTAGATTAGATCGGAAGACATATTAGTCACAAGCCTTAGTCATAGGCAATTCTAAGCTTAATTCATTATAAAGTCCCAAATTAAATCATTAAAATTAATGATCTATCATGCATTCATAAGTCAATTTCGATTCATTATTTCATATTCCTATTCTTGAACAAGTACTATACATGATAACAATTCTAAAAGAGCTATCAAGAATCATCAATTTCTCTTCACAAGGCATAAACCCACGTCTAGGCTTAGTGTCTTGGCCTCCTAAAATCCTAAAGAAAGACCACGAGACCTCCCACGATCCGTGGTCAAGACCACGAGTCGTGGTGATAGTCGTGGTGATGGTCGTGGTCACTAGGCAGTAGCTAGGCCTAAGGGCCTTGCCTCCCACCATTCTAAGGGGTGTTCATGAGCCCCTTCACGGAACGTGGTAAGTACCACTGGTAGTGAACTTTGGGGCAGTGCTTGACCAAGGTTGGGGCAGCCTCGCCTTTGGCTTAGGTTTGCCTTTGCACTTGCCCTTGTAACCCTATACCAAACCTTAGGTGGTCTTCCAATCTACGGGGTGTAACACGTGCGTTGATGTTTGACCACTAAACCCCTTATTATAAGCACGGGAAGTCTTGTCTACGACTCTAACCCTTAACATCAAACTCTAGAACCCTAATTTGATGCTCTAGTTTGGTCTACTAATTTCCAGGGTATTACAATATCTCCCCCCTTGGGAACATTTGTCCTCAAATGACGATTATAAATACATCATAAAGGAAACAACTCTACGCTAGCAGCCTATCATGCATGGAATACATCTAAATGCACTCAACCAAGGAGGAAAACTTCAACTCCAAGCTAAACATACTCAATGAAACACAAGGGAGTATGAACTACATGTAACAACCCAAAAAGCATGAAATTCCATATCTATTCATCTTCAAGGAGGAACTAACATCTCCTAGCTAAAATGCAGATATTCATGGAGCCTAAAATCCAATATGCTCACAAAAGTCATTTGTTCAGGGAGGAATCTTTCAACTCCAAACTAATGCATGCTCATTCATTCATATCATGAAGCCTATATGCAACTTAACTCAAATGCACTACAACATGAGGCAAAACAATGCATATAAGTCATTTTTAACAAGACCTAAGCTTTTTCATGAACATGCATATAAGGAAATCATGGAAACACATAATCACATAATAACCTTATTAGATAGGAACACTCTCTCCCCCTTGAAAGTAAGCCTACACATTCACTTCTAAACATCATTTATACTAAAGACAACTTCAAGTCCAACAAAACAAGTCACAAGAGACAAGAAATCCAGAAAATGTACTGTAACTACCCGAAAAATGGTAGGATGAACTAGAGCCTTAACGTTAGTGTCAAAGTCAAGGTGCATGTTAGACTCCGTAGTTGAACGACCTTTTTAGATTTGTATTGAGGGTTGCAAGGGCATGTGCCAAGGCAAGGGAGAAAAGCCTAGCCAAAAGCCAAGGCTGCACAACCCTTGACCAAGCGCTGCTAGGGTTCACGACCACCTTCACGACTAGTGGTCATGACCACGGTCCATGAAGGTGTCCGTGAATACCCCTTAGATTGGTGGGAGTTGTATAGTTTGAGGAGGCTACTGTCTCAAGGACCACGGGCACTACCACGAGCCGTAGTGCCCTTAACGGACCATCTAGGTGGCCGTGAAGACCACTTAAGCCCTTAAGGGCTTGGCAAGGTTGGGAGGCAAACTGCCTAAGGGATCACGGGCACCACCAAAAGCCGTGGTACCATTCACGACCCATTGAGTTGGGCGTGGTCCCTGACGAGGCTGCCGTAGTTAGGGTTTTTTAAGTAATTTCATTTTAATTAATTAATGTGTGGTGGTTAATTTTAATTTTTTTATATCACTAGTATTTATAGTTTTAAGTACTAAAACAAGTCATTTACTCCTTATTTCCCCAAATCAAATCATAGAGTTCCTTCTTTCAAAAATTCTCTATCTAGAAGTTCCCAAAGAAGAAGAAGAAGAAGTGGGAGCTAGGGTTGTGGATTCAAAGCGTTTTGTCTTCAAATTTCATGGGGAATCACAAGAAAGGTATGGTGATCATTTATCTAGGGGTAGCTTTCACCCCTAGATTCAATTCAAAAGAAATTTTCAATGTTTTCAAGTTTATGAAAAACCTAGGGTTTTACTCAATCTCATGGGTTCCTTCCTCAAACGTTTTCAAATGGTTATTAATGAAAAATTATGATTGTATTAGTGTATAATTGATGATTTATGATGAAAATACTTTATGAACCCATGGATTCTCTCAATTCCTAAATTGTGCCTTTATGAAGTGGGTTTGTTGATTATGAAATCTTATGAATGGAATATGTCTAAATTACTTTGGGCTATTGAATTGTATCATTATCCATGCCTTAATTATAGTAAATTTTTGGTGTGTTGGTCATTAGATATTCATGGCCTTGAATGCATAGTATGAGGAATTGAAGTATTATCATGATATTTTTGTATATGAGTGTGAATCCAATGAAGTTAATGTGATCATGATGTGAATGTAAATGTGTTATTATTGAAATGATATTTCTCAATTTGACACTCATGAATGTGATGATGGAATATGAAGGGTTCTTAATGTAATGTATATCTTGAATTGCTAGGCTTATGCATCCTTTTCTTGTATAAATGGATGTATGGTTGGTTCTTGAATCAAGGATCGGTAGGCTAATGGCACCCCTCCACACATGTTAATAATAAACCTTGGGATCGGTAGGCTTATGGAACCCATCCATTATTGATGTTAATGAACTTTGGGATCGGTAGGCTTATGGCACCATTCCATGAAACCTTGAATTGGTAGGCCTATGACACCCTTTCATGAGGATTCAATGAGCTTTCCTAACTAATGAACGTTGAACCGGTAGGATTATGGAGCCTTTTAATGTGTTGATGAATGTACTTTGGGTCGGTAGTCCAATGGAACAATCTCATGTGTAATAATGTTAAAGTAATGAAATACTCTATGGGAATAGAGGCTAAGCACCAAGTAAATTTGGGTAGATGGAGACTCTCCCGATGTTTAGGCCGGGTTTCAATGATCATCTTCCTTATCTCATAACTATGTGCCCATATAGTTCTTGCTAGTGAATCCACCTAAGCTATATGTTACCGGTCTTACAGTGTGGGGTTATATGACATCGAATTCCATGGTTGGATATCATGGTTTATGTCGGTTAATGCTTATTCCCATCATATGAAACGTGCATTATGGTTTCTTAAGAAGTTTTATGAAATGTGGGTGGAGTATGGGATGCCATTCATGCATTGCATGAGTAGGCTTTGAGAGGGTCATAGTGAGTTCTCTAATGTCTTAATGACTAATGTATGAAAGTGCTCTAAATGAAGCTAATGAAGAATGTTGACTTAATTGTCTAATGTGATGATGCATGCTATACTTGTGTTGTATTATGAGTTATGTTCATTTGTCATGTCTTATGAAATGTTTACGTCTATTATGTATGGATATTGTCTAAAGGTGAAAGAAATGAATGGTAAGTTCACTTTTGGGGACCTTAATGTGGTAGTTTAGTGTGGATGGTGGTATGGGATGCTATCCATACATTGCACAAGGCATAGCATTAAGGTTACTTGAGGTGAAGGCCTAATGTGAAGGTAATGGTTTGTATGTTGATTATGTTCTAATGTGATGTTGTGAATTGTATGTTGATTATACCTGTATTGTTTGTCTCTTATATTGTTGTACATGTTCTTTCTAAAAAGTGGCATAATACATGGTTTCCAACCAAATGTCCCTTTTAAAGCATGTTTTGGCATGGTCAGCATACTTGGTACATTTTTGTGTGCTAACCCATATTTCTCTTATTTTACTACAAGTGTAGGTTCCGGAATGTTAGTTGCTATTGCCTAGTTCAAGGACTTGGATTGAGATTCATCCAAGGCAAAGTGGTACATACTCATAGATCGAGGACAAGTGTTTAGATGTTTCTTTCTTTCATGTAATAGACATTTCTAGATTTTCTATTATAAAGGGCCGTGTCCCTAATTTTGTTTTCAAGACATTGTTTAGATGGTGATGTGAGACTAGTAGACTTCGCTGTGTTTTTGAATAAATGAGTTTTAAATTCTGCAATATTTCAATATATCAAATGTTATGAATACTATGAGGCTTGTATGAGGCTCTTCAGAGTCTTGTACGTTGTGTCGCATCTGGGGTGTGGGCCTGAGTCCTGACAAACATGGTATCATACGATAAGATTTTGGAAATGGTTTCTTTAGGACTGATGTCTCACTAGCCACGTCTAGTAGAGTCTTATTCATGTAGTGAGTCGCAACACATCTATGAGTGAGAGGCTATAGGACATTAGGAAGTTACACTTCTTTCATTATTCTTTTTCGTCGTGCCATATAGTCTTGCTCTATAAATGTCCTTTTCCTAATCCTTCTCTTGTGTTTATAGGATATGAATACAAGAAGGACACCTGCAAGGAGAGGGGAAGAGTAGGTTGTGAATGAGGGAGTTCCTCCCCGAGATCCTCAAGGTGAGAAAGTTCCTCAAGACAACCAAGGTCCGGTTGAAGCTCGAACCATGACCAATGAGGAAGTTAGGTCAGCTCTTTTGATGATGGCTCAAGCTGTAACTACTCAAGCTCAAGCCATGACGGTTCAAGCTACTAGTGGTGTTGAGGCTAATGTGAACCCTGTGGTGAGTACTATGGCTTCTAGTTTAAGGGAATTTGTAAGGATGAATCCTCTGGTTTTCCTAGGCTCCAAGGTGGCAGAGGATCCCCAAGAGTTTTTGGATGAGGTGTACAAGGTTGTTAATGCTATGGGAGTTACCTCTATTGAAAAAGCAGAACTTGCCGCTTGCCAATTGAAATATGTTGCCCAAATTTGGTTTACTCAATAGAAGAGCAATAGGCCTATATGAGCGGGTCCTATAGAATGGGAGGAGTTTAAGAAAGCATTCCTTGGTAGGTACTATCCCCGTGAGAAGAGGGAGGTTAAGGTGGAGGAGTTTATCAACTTTAGGCAAGGTAACATAAGTTTCCAAGAGTTCTCCTTGAAGTTTACCCAATTGTCTAAGTATGCTCCATCTTTGGTGTCTTACCTAGAGATGAGATGAGTAGGCTTGTTACGAGGATATCTGACCTAGTTAAGGAAGAGTGTCATACGGCGATGCTCCACGATGACATGAACATTTCTAGACTTATGTTGTATGATCAATCTATTGAGGAGTCCAAAATTAAGAGGAAGAATAGGGAGTTGAAGAGGTCTACACCCGATGAGCAAGGTCAACCTAGGTTTAAGAATAGAGCTCCAAACCAAGATTCTTCAAGCACTCCTAAGGTTAACCAAGGGAAATGTAGTGGATCTCAATTTTCTAAACCTACTTGCACCACTTGTCGGAAGAGGCATTATGGGAAGTGCCTAGCCAGTAATAATGGGTGCTATGGTTGTGGGAAGAATGATCTCCAAGTGAGAGATTGCCCTACGTTAGCGGCTAAAGAAAGGGAGGCTAGGAAAGCTTCTCTTAGTGGCCCGGACCTTGATGCTCCTAAGAGGAACTGTTTCTATGCTCTTCAAGCTAACAAGGACAAAGGAGCTAATCCAGATGAAGGCACCGGTACGTAATAGTTCCTTATGGTTATGAATGTCTTTTTAAGGTCATTATGTTATTTTTCATGTTTTCCTTAGAATGGGTTTACCTTAAAGGAGGAGATGGTATGTTGAATAGTATGTTGTTGAGAGTTCCGATATCCTTATCACTTTCTTCTATTTCTATTCAAGCTTGAGACCAAGAGTTCTTTTTAGCTTGTTTAATGTTTTGGAGTCATGTGTGAAAGTGTATTTTCATAATCTCCTTATGTTATGCATGATTTGATGAATTTATGTTTATATGAGAAAATGAGTTTTCATGAATTGTGTTCCTCATATTGATATGCATTTATAATGGGTTGACTTATTGAATATGCCTAAATGTGTTTTTGAAAAGAGTTGCATAAATTGTCTTAGGATGTTGTAATGAGCATGATGTGAGTTGGAGAAGGAAATTCCTCCAACGAAATGAGAAATGTTGATGTTTTGGTGCATAATGAGTTTGTAGAAGTAGTTCCTACTTTCTTGTATTGCATTGAGCTTAGTGATGTGGAGTTGATGTTTCCTCCTATGATTTTGTGCCTTATATTGATGTGTCATGCATGATGGGCTGCTAATCTTGAGTCATTATCCCTTAAAGTGTTTAAAGTGTCATTCGAGGACGAATGTTCCTAAGGGGGGATAATGTAATGACCCAAAAAATGGTAGGATGAACTAGATACTTAACGTTAGTGTCAACATCAAGGTACCTGTTAGACTCTGTAGTTGAAAGACCTTTTTAGGTTTGTATTGAGGGTTGCAAGGGCATGTGCCAAGGCAAGGAGGAGAAAGCCTAGCCAAAAACCAAGGCTGCCCAACCCTTGACCAAGCACTGCCATGGTTCATCACCACCTTAGATTGGTGGGAGTTGGGTAGTTTGAGGAGGCTACTGCCTCAAGGACCATAGGCACCACTACGAGCTGTGGTGCCCTTGACGGACCATCTAGGTGGCCATGAAGACTACTTAGGCCCTTGAGAGCTTGGAAAGGTTGGGAGGCACACTGCCTAATGGACCATTGGAACCACCACGAGCCGTGGTCCCTGATGGAGTTGCCTAAGTTAGGGGTTTTTAAGGAAATTCATTTTAATTAATTAAAGTGTGGGTTTGATTTTAATTGTTTTATATCACTAGTATATATAGTTTTAAGTCCTAAAACAAGTCATTTACTCCTTATTTCCCCAAATCAAATCAAAGAGTTCCTTCTTTAAAAAATTCTCTCTCTTGAAGTTCCCAAAGAAGAAGAAGAAAAAGAAGTGGGAGGTAGGGTTGTCGATTCAAGGGGTTTCTTCTTCAAATTTCTTAGGGAATCACAAGCAAGGTATGGTGATCCTTCTTCTAGGGGTAGTTTTCACCCGTAGAGTCAATTCAAAAGAATTTTTCAAAGTTTTCAAGTTTATGAAAAACCTAGGGTTTTACTCAATCTCATGGGTTCCTTCCTCGAACATTTTCAAATGGTTATTAATGACAAATTATGATTGTATTAGTGTTTAATGGATGATTTGTGATTAAAATACTCTACGAACCCATGTATTCTCTCAATTCCTAAATTGCGCCTTTATAAAGTGGGTTTGTTGATTAAGAAATCTTATAAATGGAATATGTATAAATTGCTTTGGGTTATTGAATTGTATCTTTAGCCATGCCTTAATTATAGTAAACTGTTTGGGTTTTGGTGATTTGAGATTCATGGCCTTGAAGGCATAGTATGAGGAATTGAAGTATTATCATGATATTTTGTATATGAATGTGAATCCAATGAAGTTAATGTGATCATGATGTGAATGTAAATGTGTTATGATTGAAAGGATATTTCTGAATTCGACACTCATGAATGTGATGATGGGATATGAATGGTTCTTCATGTAATGTATATCTTGAACTGGTAAGCTTATGCATCCTTTTCTTGTATAAATAAATGTATAGTTGATTGTTGAATCAAGGATTGGTTGGCTAATGGAACCCTTCCATACATATTAATAATGAACATTGGGATCTGTAGGCTTACGCCACCCTTTCATTAATGATGTTAATGAACTTTGGGATAGGTAGGCTTATGGCACCCTTCGATGAATGTTGATGAAGAACCTTGAATCGGTAGGCCTATGGCACCCTTACATGAGTATTCAATGAGCTTTCCTAACTAATGAACTTTGAACTGGTAGGCTTATGGTTCCCTTTCATATGTTAATGAAGGGACTTTGGGTCGGTAGGCCAATGACACCCTCTCATGTGTAATAATGTTAAGTAATGAAAAACTCTATGGGAATAGAGGCTAAGCACCGAGTGGATTTGGTTAGATAGAGACTCTCCCGTTGTTTAGGCCAGGTTTAAATGATCATCTTCCTTATCTCATAACTATGTGCCCACATAGGTTAAGCTAGTGGATCCACCAAAGCTATATGTTATCAGTCATACCTTAGGCAAGTAGACCACCTTTTTAAGGTGTGGGGCTATATGACACCGAATTTGATGGTTAGCTCTATTGGTCTATGTCGTTAATGCTTATTCCCATCATGTGAGAATAAGCATTGATAAGTTCTATGAACTGTGGGTGGTAGTATGGCTTGTCATCCATGTAATGCACAAGTAGGCTTTGAGAGGGTCATAGTGAGTTCTCTAATGTCTTAATGACTAATGTATGAAAGTGCTCTAAATGAAGCTAATGAAGAATGTTGACTTAATTGTCTAATGTGATGATGCATGCTATACTTGGGTTGTATTATGAGTTATGTTCCCTTGTCATGTCTTATGAAATTTTTATGCCTCTTATGTATGCATATTGTGTGAAGGTGAAAGGAATGAATGGTTAGTTCACTTTTGGTGACCTTAATGTGGTACTTTAGTGTGGATGGTGGTTTGGCACGCTATCCATAAAATGCACAAGGTATAGCATGAGGGTTATTTGAGGTGAATGTCTAATGTGAAGGTAATGGTTTATATGTTGATTATATTCTAATGTGATGTTCTGACTTGGATGATGATTATACTTGTATTTTATGTCTCTTATATTGATGTACATGTTATTTCTAAAAAGTGGCATAATGCATGGTTTCCAACCAAATGTCCCTTTTAAAGCATGTTTATGCATAATTCAACATACTTGGTACATTTTTGTGTGCTAACCCATATTTCTCTTATTTTAATACAAGTGTAGGTTCCCAAGTGAGTTGCTATCCGTCTAGTTCAAGGACTTGGGTTGTGATTCCTCCAAGGCTAAGTGGTACGTCCTCATAGATAGAGGACAAATGTTTAGATGATTTCTTTCTTTCATGTAATAGACATTTATAGACTTTCTATTGTAAAGGGTCATGTCCCTACTTTTGTTTTCAAGACATTGTTTAGATGGACATGTGAGACTAGTAGACTTCCGCTATGTTTTTTAATAAAGTTTTTATTGTATGGATTTAAATGAGTTTTAAATTCCGCACTATTTCTAGATATCGAAGGTTGTGAATGCTATGATGCTTGTATGAGGCTCTTCGGAGTCTTGTACGCCTGTTGCATCCGGGGTGTGGGCACGGGTCGTGATATTTACTGTAGCATAAAACACATACCAGAAGGAACATGAAGAGATCACTCTTGATCTTCTCTAGATTGGAGAGCATAAAGCCTATTCTTTTTTTGAGGCTCCACGATGAGTCCACGATTTGGACTCATTTAGGCCTTCATTTTAATAGATTTAGTGTCCTCAAATGCTTATTTTGTGCCAATAACTGATGTAAATCCTTAATGTCTAGGTATTTGGATTGAGGAACAAAGCATGGACACTAATGAGCAAAAAGGAACAAGTTAGTTAAAAGAACGAAGAAAAGAAGGTCTGGTGATCGCCTAACCCATTGGGCGAGTCGCCGAATGGTTATTATTTTGCTTAAAGTTCCATTGTGCTAAGCCCTGAAGTAGAAAATCAAGTCGGCGATAGAAGGGAGTAGTCGGCGTGTCTCCGAATGGTTCAGCGAAGCAGTGTTAGATCGCCCAAAGTTACAGAACTTGAGGATGTTGAAGGCAAAAGCAAAAGGGCAATGGAACTGACCAAAGGGCGGATCGCCAAGTTGATCGGTGATCTCGACTTAATGCGCCGAATGGTCCTTCACAACATATTTTTGGCGACTATGAATATAGTTTTAAATTCTTAGTTTAGTATCAGTTTTAAATTTATCTAATTTTTATTTTCAGTCAGTTTTTGAAGTTTTGAAAATTTAGAACTGAGAGTATTGAGACAATATTTTCCATAGCTTTGAAGATTTCCATTTTTGAGAAATTGGAAGTGGGTCTTTGAGATTCTTCAACCTTGACCTTTGTAAAGACAATTAATCTTACCCAGTTGATGGAAACACAATTTGGTAACGATTTTTATCTTTTTATGATGTCTAGCTACAACCTTAATTCTTGGGGTATGATTATGTGATTATCGGTTGATTTAGCTTCTAGGTATTGTTAATTGATAGTCTAAATGTTGTTTAAAAGTGACTTCAATCAGTAATTATGGTTTAATTTAAATAGTTATAGTTGCAAATGCAACTCTACCTTCGTATTTTTTTCTTGCTCGAGAGAGAGATTTTGAAACCAAGGGTATTGAATTGATGATCTGTGGGTATTAGGTGGTCATGGGTTCAGCTTGAGAGAGTGAATCCTAAATCCTTTTCCACACATTCAGTTCGAGAGAGTGAATGGACTAAATCGTAGGCTATTCTTAAGTGCTGCTTATTGGTGTTCAAGAGAAACCAACTTGATTCGGGGTAAATTGTTCGAGAGAAAGTTTATCCCCACTAAAGTCTAGCTTATCCACTTATTTACAGCTATTTACTGTCAGTTGCATTACCCATTTGTCTACCTTAGCCTATAATCCAATCAAATCCTAATAACCCGTCTCTTTACTTGTTAATTTGTATTATTTGCTGCTGTAGTAGTTTATAGTTACAATCAAAACCCCCCCATATTTGATACTTGTGTCACCTTTAATTTGAACTATGCTTTTATTCGTAAATATCTTTACCTATGATTGACTTGAACAAATTTGTACTTGACTCTTGAATCTTAAGCACGTACCACTCCCAGTGGTATTCGACCCCAATTCACTTAGTTGGGTTATATTACTGACTAATGATCGTTGACACTTAGATTTGGAAGAAGTGTCCTGATACATGAAATCAAAATGGCGCCGCTGCCGGGGATACCTCGCTGATGAAGCCAAACCAATACCTTGCTTCCATATTTAGGTCTTTCTTTTCAATGCCTTCCCCAACCTCAAGCCACTTGGGAGTGCCTTTTGATATCAACAGAGCCAACCACTTTCTCATGTTCTCTAGCGTCATTGTCCTGATCTTCTATTGAGAGTCATCCTTAAGTCTCGTAGTGCATTCTAGGACATCATTGATGGCAGTAAAATTACACTGTACCCTCTTCCCCCTGACAACCACGTAGTCAACTATCTTGAATTTAGCTGTCGACTTCTTCCCTTATGGTATCAATGCACTATAAGTACTGTAAAACTCTCTTACCCAGTTTGGAATGTGTCGGCCACGGGCTTGGTAAAGATCTGGAATTTATGAGACTTCAGATAGCTCATACTCTATGGGTACCTATCAATGACCTAATCAATTGACAACCTTTTATCCTCTATGATTGTCCTCATCCCCTCAATCTTTAGTCTGTTCATAGACTTGGGAGGACGACCATGTACTAGTGGTTCTAGGACCAATGCCTGTGCTGGAGCTGGAGGAGTAGTAGTGTTGGCCTGAGGAGTCCTAATCCTAGACGGATCGTTCATCCTTTTGGACCGCAACTCAGTCCTTTGTGCTTCTAACAATTCATCCTCCTCGGGCTCTGAAGCTATAACCTGCTGGTCCTAGTGCTCACCCTTACTCTCAGAAATGGTGAGGTGAGTGGCGTAGATCCCGTCACTGTCGGGGCTGGCTTCCTGTGACGTATATTCCTTCCCTTTTCCTTTGTCTTTCCCACAAGTCGTGGGAAGTTTTGTGGCCGTAGCCTTGGATGCAGCAAAATCCGCGTTTATAGTTATTCCCTTAGCCTTCTTACGGGGTGGCATGTCTCTACCAACAACCTTTGGTATAGCCATGTCTGCAACATATTGAAATGAGTTAGAAATAATTAAGTCAATGCGCAGAAAAATGGTCACAAACAGACTCGCTGAGCCCATCGGTGAGTCGCCGAATCTCTTTGGCGAGATAAATTGTGCTCGCCGAAAGGATTGACTCAAAAATCTTAGAAAAGTTTGGCATGTCGGCGATGGGAAGGTCTTTCGGCAAATCGCCAACAACATTTGGCGAGCAAGCACTAGCCCGCCGAAAGTTATAGTGCAATTAAGGGCAAGGGGCACAGACAAAGGGCGATCAAAAAGGACTTTCGGTGAGTTGCCGAGTACATTCGGCGACCTTCGACTTCTTGCCGAAAGTTACAGAACCAAATTTCAATTTTAGCATGAAATTAAAAGTGATATGGGGAACTTTGGCGAACCGTCGAGTGGTTCGGTGAGCTCGACCCAGCTCGCCAAACTACCCAACGTGCCTACTTTTAGCCCAACTTCTCAAACTCAACCCGCAACCCCATAAAACAAAATTAAAACATGCACCCATTAAATTAAACTAAGATCCATTACTCCCATTCCCCTAGGATACTCAGACTTCTCCCGATTTTGCCAAAGTTAGCCATTTGATGACTTTTGCCCTTAATAATGACGTCAACCGCTCCATCATTGGGCAAAACACGTCATTTGAAACTAATGCGGGCTAATAAGACTTCACCCGACAAGAACCAAAAACATGGAAGCACAACCCCACAAACAATCAATCCAGTAATTTTGGTTTTAAAACCTCTCTCTCGAGTAAGTCAAAAACACGAAGGTAGAGTTGCATTTGCAACTACAAACCTTTAAATTGAACCACAATTACTGATTGAAATCACTTTTAAACAACATTTAGACTATCAATTAACAATACATACCCAGCAGCTAAATCAACCCATAATCACATAATCAGACCCCAAGAATTGGGGTTTTAGCTAGACATCATAAAAAGATAGAAATCGTTACCAAATTGTGTTTCAATCAACTGGGTAAGATTAATTTTTTCTTTAGAAAGGTCAAGGTTGAAGAATCTCAAAGACCCACTTCCAATTTTTCAAAAATGGAAATCTTCAAATCTTCAAAGCTAAGGAAAATATTGTATAAATACTCTCAGTTCTAAACTCTCAAAATTTTAAAACTTACTGATAATAAAAATTAGAAAAATGAAAAATGATACGAAACTAAGAATTTAAAAATGTATTTATAGTCGCTAAAAATATGTTGTGAAGGACCATTCGGTGCAATAAGTCGGGATCACCGATCAACTCGGCGATTCGCCCTTTGGTAGTTCCATCACCTTTTTGCTTTGGCCTTCAGCATCCTCAAGTTCTGTAAATATGGGCGATCTAACACTACATCACGGAACCATTCGGTGACACGCCGACTACTCGCTTTTATCGCCGACTTGGTTTCTTCTTCAGGGCTTGGCACACTGGAACTTTAGGATAGATCATAGCCATTCGGCGACTCACCCAATGGGTTAGCGATCACCAGGACTTCTTTTTTTCGTTCTTTCAGCTACCTTGTTCCTTTTTTCTCATTAGTGTCCATGCTTTGTTCTTCAACCCAAATAACTGGAAATCAAGGATTTACATCAGTTATTGGCACAAAATAAGTATTTGAGGAAACTAAATTTATTAAAATAAATCCCTAAATGAGTCCAAATTGTGGACTCATCAACACCCCCAACTTAAACTTTTGCTTGTCCTCAAGTAAAACTCAAGTTCAGAGGTTAAAAAAGGATGCCTCAAAAATGTGCTACACAAGATTCAATCATGAATGTACACAAAAAGACTCAGCATACTCATGTAAGGATCAATTGTACACTCAAAGATTCAAGTTGTGACTCACCATTATCAAAGACTCTCAAGCTCAAAATACTTGCTTTAAATGCAAGTTCAAGCTCAACAAAGGTACTCAAATGCCCTCACACAAAGAATGATTCCATATTCATACACAAGGTTTCAACAATTTATAGCTCCGTAATCAAATAAACACGCTCAAACACAAAGATAAACACAATGCATGACTTCACCCATATGTTTGCCCATATTTTCCAATCAACACTTGTTTCAGCTCACTTAAGATAAAAAAGGTCTTTCCAAGGTTTGTAACGACGCTTAGTGTAAAGGTATGGTCATTTAAGATCAGTGACTTCTATCTCATGAAATGTGGTGTGAGAAACACTTTCTTTCCTTTTCTTTATCATTCTCATTCGTGCTCACAAGTCACCCCATTATTCATCTTCCATGGACTGTTGGACACCCTATTTCTTTTTTAATTTTCATGACTTTATTTCACAACTTTTTCATTCTTTTCTTCTTTTTCTCTTTTCTGTATATGGAGGGGTTCCATCTTTCTCAAAACCATGGGTCAAAGGGGACTTCCTTGCACTTCATAATTAACCTTATCTTTTCACCACACCCCTAACTTAGGCTTTTGGCCTAAGTTGACTATTCACACAAATCACAAATCATGAGGATTAAGGGTAATGGATCAATAAAGGTCACAATTTCATCAAGTTTCTTCCAAGAAATGGGTAAGGCTCAAAAGGTGCTCAAACGAAGTTCACACACTTACAAGGTAGGCCACAAAATGAGGTATAATGTCAATTTTTTTCACACTTTCCACAATTTCTTAAGATCAGATCAAGAGATTGCATCACTTAGTCAATCGGACCAATGGGGCAAATTCCAGGTGTCATCACACATGGTTCACGGTAAGCTAGTCACACATAAGTTATTGACACAAATGTCAAACTAGACTCCACAATTTCGCTAGTATGCAATGTTCATTATAAGAGGCTCAATTTGATACTTGGCTAGTCACAGCGAGATGCAAACAATTCACATATTTTCTATGCAACTTCATTTAGCCTCATCGTAGCCACACATTAATTTTTGTTCGATTATGAGAACTATTCAAGTTATCGGTATTGATCAAGACCGATACTAAAATTTGCAAGAGAACAACCACATTCAAACACAAACAAAAGGTGACACAAATTTTCTTGGAAAGGTCCAAAATTCATTTCAGTTAAAAACAAGGACCCACAAGCTCAATCATCCACAAAAACAGTGCAAAAACACAATATATACCACAAAACCCAAATATACGAACAAAACAATAATAAAATAAGGTGGGCCTCACCCCACCACAAACAAAAGCTATTTGTCCCAAATGCAAGAAATAAAATATCCGATAGTCAAAGAAAATAATACAGAGAGGGAGGTAAAAAGGGATCTTGTTTAAATAGTCACTCCATCTTTCTAGGCATTAGTGCTTGATGTAGTGCTCTGAACTGGGGCATCAGTGCTCGGAGTGACATTGCAGTATCACCAGCTTCGGGTCAGCCAAAGTCGTATTTGCAAAAAAGGTTTGCACAGATGCATCGATCATGGCCTCCTCAGTCTTTGTAAGGCCTTGTATGAAACCTCCTCAACAACCCCCCACAATTTAAAACTAATTTTAAGGCAAAAAATCTCGAGAATTCAACATTAAAGACAATATGAGCAAAATAGTGAATTAACACAGGCACAGACAAATACAATTACAATCAGAGAGGACTAGCACACATCACTAAGATAGAATCATTGCAAAAGAGTACATATTGCTAAAAATGAATTCGGGGTTTGGAAAACCAACTTCAGATGCCCATTAAATAAGGTAAAATGCTAGGCGGTAAAGTATTCAACTCTGAACACAAATATGACCACTAAAATGCGATAAAAATGCAAGAAATATAGATAATAATACTGTACAGGTGTGAGTTTGGGAAGATTAAATGTGAGGAAAAGTGAAAGAGTTTGAAAGTTTAAACCTTTGGCCTTTAAAAACCATCCAGTTCTCACCCATCCAGTGACATTAGTTTTGCTCAATGACCCACGCGGCGACACGCCGAGTGGGCACTTACCTCGCCGAGTTTTACAAGACCTCCAGTTAATGTGGGGGTCCAAACGGCGGACTAGATCGTGATCGCTGACCTAGTCATTGATTCACCAAGTTTGTCCTGGGCTCACCGAGTTTTATACTCTAATTTCAAATTGTCTTGAGTCAAGTGGAGGTCCAAGTCGAGCTCGACGACCTATTCGGCGATGCGCCGATTGGAACTTTTGCTCTCCAATCTTCATTTTTCAAACACATTCCCTTATTTTGACTTGCACAATGAACACACCATTATTTCATACTTAAAAAGAAAGCAAATAAAAACTTGGGTTGCCTCCCAAGCAGAGCCTTAGTTAATGTCGTGGCACCACGCAAGTCCATACTCAAACCTCATTCTTGGGGTTTGCCATATCACTAGGCAAACCCCCATGCTATCTCGGGTTTAAATGAGACGAGATATGACCTATTTGGGTCTCCAACTTCTTAATCGACACTGAATGAGAGGTAACCCTTTGGCTAAAAGTTGACACATCTTCATTCATCTCTTTCAAGATCTTGTCCAACCCTTAAAATTTGTTGATGTTACGAGAAAACATATCCTCCGACTGAGCTCCCTCGGAATCCTTTGGCTGTTGGTGCTCATAGGGAGGAACATATCTATCCTTCTCCCCATCTCTCTCTTTCAAAGTAGGGTTGCGGTCCCTCCACTCTAGATCACGATCCTTCCAACCTTCATCTATGTTCCAACCTTGGTAACTACCCTACCTCGGGTAGTTTGAACGATATCCACCACCTTGGTTAGCTAGGAAATTCACCTCTTCATTGTACAAAGCCTTAAACTTTACCTCATCAGGATTAGCACACCCAACACCCATGGCATTGACACTTCGAGCACCAATTCCCATGACATTTTTGGACAAAATGTCAACTTGTGTCATGATCTTGGCCATGTTTTGGTCCCTCTCTTGGTATTTCTCCATCTTCTCCTTGGTCAGTTTAAACGTGAGAGGGGAGAACTGATCCTCGCGGGTGTACCAAGCCCTGTTGATTTTGGTCATGCCATCTAATAGTTGAGCCTCTATCAAATAAGCTTGCTGCATCAAACCTCCAGGAGAAAGGTGGTTAGCAACACCCTTGTTTACCGAGTCAAGGCTCCGGTAAATATACTTCAGCAGCACGTTATTAGGCAAGCCATGAGTTGGGCATTGAAGCATAAACTTATTGAATCGTAGCCAAGTTTCATGAATTGGCTCGCCCTCCAGATGCTTGAAGCTCTAATATTATCCCGAAGATTCATCATCTTCGATCGAGGGAAAAATCGAACTTGAAATACAGTAACCAACTCCTCCCACGAAGTGATTGATTCACGTGGCAATTCAGCCAGCCACTTACATGCTTCTCCCATCAAAGAGAACGGGAACAACCTCAACCGGACCGACTCTTAGGATATGTTCTTGAAGGAGAACAGTCCGCAAACATCCACAGACTTTCTAATATTCTCATGGGGATCCTCATGAGCCAAGACATCAAACAACCCCTTCAATTGAAAGAGCTACAAGATAGTACTTGTGATGTGGAACACCGCATTCCCTTCGGCTGGGGGTAATCGAATGTCACCAATACCACCCATAAGATGGGGGTTATTAGCATTAGGCTCATTGACAACGTTGAGGTTTCCGATGTTATCTTGGTGGCCTACTTGGCTACCATTTCTGCCGTTCACACTCATACTTCATCTTTTAAACCATTAACAAGCAAAACAAAACCAAAAATAAAGTAAGTTCAACTATAACTAACAAGAACAAAATTCAACTTAACTAAAGAATCTTAAAAAACACCACTCCCCGGCAGCGGCACAATTTTGATTTCACGTATCAGGAAACTTCTTCCAATTCTAAGTGCCAACTATCGTTAGTCATTAATATAACCCAACTAAGTGAGTTGGGGTCGAATCCTACAGGGTGTGGTACGCGCTTAAGATTCAAATGCCAAGTACAAATATGTTTAAGTCAATCATAGGTAAAGAAATTTATGAATAAAACCATAGTTCAAATGAAAGGTCACACAAGTGTCAAATATGGGGGGTTTTGATTGTGACTATGAACTACAACAACAGCAAATAATAAAAATTAACAAGTAAAGAGACGGGTTCTTGGGATGTGATTGGATTATAGGCTAAGCTAGAAATGTGGGTAATTATAACTGATAGTAAATAGTTGTAAATCAGTGAATAAGCTAGACTTTAGTAGGGATAAACTTTCTCTCAAACAATTTACCCCGAATAAAGTTGGTTTCTCTCGAACACCAACAAGAAACAATTAAGAACAACCTACGCTTTAGTCCATTCACTTTCTCGAGCTGAATGTGTTGAAAAGGGTTTAGGATTCACTCTCTTGAGCTGAACCCATGACAACCCAATACCCATATACCATCAATTAATTAATCTTGGTTTTAAAACCTCTCTCTTGAGCAAGCCAAAAACACGAAGGTAGAGTTGCATTTGTAACTACAACCCTTTAAATTAAACCACAATTACTAATTGAAATCACTTTTAAACAACATTTAGACTATCAATTAACAATACGCAATAGTTAAATCAACCTATAATCACATAATCACACCCCAAGAATTGGGGTTTTAGCTAGACATCATAAAAAGATAGTAATCGTTACGAAATTGTGTTTCCATCAACTAGGTAAGATTAATTTTGTCTTTACAAAGGTCAAGGTTGAAGAATATCAAGGACCCACTTCCAATTTCTCAAAAATTAAAATATTCATATCTTCGAAGCTAAGGAAAATATTGTCTGAATACTCTTAGTTCTAAACTCTCAAAACTTCAAAAACTGACTGATAATAAAATTAGATGAAATGAAAACTGATACTAAACTATGAATTTAGAAATGTATTTATAGTCGCCAAAAATATTCTGCTAAGGACCATTCGGCGCAATAAGTCGATATCACTGATCAACTCGGTGATCTACCCTTTGGTCAATTCCATCGCCTTTTGCTTTGGCCTTCCACATCCTCAAGTTCTGTTACTTGGGGCGATCTAACACTGCATCGCGGAACCATTCGGTGACACGTCGACTATTCCCTTCTATCACTGAGATGATTTTCTCCTTCTGAGCTTAGCACACTAGAACTTTAGGTGAGATCATAGCCATTCGGTTACTCGCCCAATGGGTTAGGTGATCACCAGGCCTTCATTTCTTCGTTCTTTCAGTTTCCTTGTTCCTTTTTTATCATTAGTGTCCATGCTTTGTTCCTTAATCCAAATACCTAGAAATCAAAGATTTACATCAGTTATTGGCACAAAATAAGCATTTGAGGACACTAAATCTATTAAAACAAAGGCCTAAATGAGTCCAAATGGTGGACTCATCACTCCACATCCCCACTACTAGAGGCAACTTGCTTACTCTCTCTTCTTGTAACCTTAGCCTTTGGTCAATATTTCATCATGTGGCCACTCTCACAACAACAAAAGCAACCTTCTATACTGGCCAAACACCTACCCTCATGCCTCTTACCACACCTAGCACAAGTGGGCAATAGGGACTCATTACTTATCCCTTGTGGCATTGGGGTAGACACCCTCTCATCCTTATGCTTAATAGCATTAGAAAAGCCTTGTCCGAATTTTTTTTGTCGATTCCAAGAACGACCATATCCATTGGACCCATCATGAAAGGACTTATCATTATCCATTGTAGACCTCTTTTTCTCCCTATCGTTCTCTTTTTTGAGTTTTGATTCTTCCATTTGTTGGGAAAACCCCATGAGGCGTGAAATATCCATATCATTAATAAGCATTGCCATACAACATTCTTCTTCTACTATATCGGACACCCCCATCATAAACCTACTCATCATATCCCTTGGACTTGCTAGCAAAGATGGGGTGTACTTAGACAGAAAAGTGAATTTCAAGGTATACTCCTTAACACTCATGTTACCTTGCTTAAGATTAATGAACTCTTCCATCTTAGTTTCCCTCAACTCTCAGGAAAAGAACCTATCTAGAAAGCCCACTTAAATGCTTGCTACTCTATATGACCCGCTTCTAACGGCCTACTATCTTTCCATTGTTCTTACCAAATTTGGGAAACATACTTCAATTGGTTTCTCTATCAAAGTCAGACCGATGATAGCTAACACTTTATACACCTCTTCAATGAACCCATTCGAATCCTCTTCAACCTTGGAGCCACTAAACTGCAGAGGGTTCATCCTCAAAACCTCCCTTACCCTAGAAGCACTCATCCTCCTTATTGGGTTTGCCGAAGCCACTACCTCTCTATTGGATTGCGCCGTCAAGGCTTGAGCTAAAAATTGCATAGAAGCCCTAAACTCCGCAAGAGTGACATTCTCAATTGGAGGGTTATTTGGGGCTTGAGGAGAAGCTTGGTGAGGAAGTTGGAGAGGATCCTCCTGGTCCACATTTTCTTCCTCTTCTCTCTTAGCATTTGCCCTTGTATTAGCCTTACCCTAAAAAACAACGGGCAAAGATTAGAAGAAGGGCCTACTAAAGCCAAACTCTGTGGCACGACTAAGAGAATGAGGAAATGAGATTTCTTAAACATCTAATATCCTCCTATTCATAAATGTGGCGCGCTTCACATTTTTGAACAACACTCTACTAGACTTGGTTTGAGACAATCCTAGAACCATTTTAAACCTTGTGCTCAGTTGACCAAGTTTGTCACGACCCAGGGGTACCCTGTAGACGTAACATGGCATACTTGACCCTGAAGGGGTCTCATACAAGCCCTTAGCATATCATAAGATAAGATAATAGAAAAGTAAAGAAAATGTAAAACTTCATTTAAACCATACAATCGAAAACACTTTTATAAATGAATCGGAAGTCTTTACTACACTTTTGTCTTAAACAATCTATTAAACTCTTGAATATAACTTTGGGACACAGCCCATACAAAGTCTAAACATAAATAAATGACATAATGGGTTTGTCCTCGAAGCAATGAGGACTCGCCAAAACTTCAAATGTTTTTGCTCCTTAGAAACCTAGCCTCCAAAGGAAATCAATCTCTGAAACCCAACATTTGATTAGAATGTACGCAAATTATGCGTTAGTACAAAAGGTACCAAGTATGATAGATAGAAAAGCATCATAAGAGCCTCTCAAAATGGTTAGTCAACATGAGACGTAAGCATAAGAGATAATAACATAATCATAGCATAATCTCTAATATAAGCATCATATAATCATAAGTCAACATAAGACATAGTTAATGAGAATAGGAGATAAATCATGTTCATGGCATAGTATTTACTTAGACCTTCATATTGACATTCTGCAAACCTTAGTCTTTCATACTATAAGAGAACCTCTTCACAAGCCACCTCAAAGCATATTTGTGCAAGGCATGAAAGGCATACCATAATACCATCCAAGTTAAGTATCACTTTTTGGTCATTCTTGGGCATAGTCCACATTCATAGTGAAGACTTTGGTTTTAATATCATAAGAGCATTATACTTCTAAGTAACCTCAAGGCATACTTGTGCAATGCATGAATGGCATCCCATAATACCACTCACACTAAGCATGTCTTTGAAGTCACTCTATTCATGCTTACTATTCATAGGGGTAACTATTGACCTACTTCATATAGACAAGGAACTATCAACTTAAGTCAATCATATCATGGAAAAGGCATACTTGTTTAATGCATGAATGGCATCCCATAATACCACTCACACTAAGCATGTCTTTGAAGTCACTCTATTCATGCTTACTATTCATAGGGGTAACTATTGACCTACTTCATATAGACAAGGAACTATCAACTTAAGTCAATCATATCATGGAAAAGGCATACTTGTTTAATGCATGAATGGCATCCCATAATACCACTCACACTAAGCATGTCTTTGAAGTCACTCTATTCATGCTTACTATTCATAGGGGTAACTATTGACCTACTTCATATAGACAAGGAACTATCAACTTAAGTCAATCATATCATGGAAAAGGCATACTTGTTTAATGCATGAATGGCATCCCATAATACCACTCACACTAAGCATGTCTTTGAAGTCACTCTATTCATGCTTACTATTCATAGGGGTAACTATTGACCTAC
>JAJONS010041410.1:0-20660 GCA_029582315.1 Solanum tarnii x Solanum tuberosum | reverse complement strand
ACTCAACATTTCCTAACTTTAGACAAATTTCCAGATTTTCATTATTTCCTAAAATGACTATTTCCAGTTCTTAGCTTCTTCCTAGCTATTTCAAATTGTGAGATGTTACAATTTGAGGATCTAAAAGAGTTTGGAGGAAATCATTCGAGTTTAGACAAGGTAGGGCTGGAAAAATTAAAGAAAAGTTCGTCGGATTCGTCTGGAACATGGCCTGGGAGACACACCCCTGTTGCACCTGAGGGGCTGGTGCCCTACGCCTGGAATGCGCCCCAGACCAGTCTCAGTCAACTGAGGGTTGGCGCGGTGCGCCACTGTTGCGCCAGGGACGTCAGGTCCTTTCCACCTCCGTTCTTCATTCTGTATTCGATCTTTCAAAACATGTCTTCACTCTCTTAGTGATTTTTACTATCCAACCTACATCCAATCATGAAGAAATTATATATATCAAGTCACGATCCTTTGAATTCTTAATTCAAATTCAAGGAAGAGTTAACAATATAGTTCAAGAAAGTCTTTGAGTTAAATCGTGAATCCTTCGAGATCAACTATCGAATTGAGTTCTTTAAAAAGGGTTCCTTCAATCCCTATTCATTCTAAACACTTTAAACTACTTCGAAACACCTAGAAATTATTCATGACAATAATCATAACCTTGAATTCATAATTTAAATTCAAGGTAGAGTTAAGAGTCAAGTCTTGAGAGTTCTTTCGAACATTTTGAGAAAGTCCATTTGAGTTTTCTTGAGGAGTCTTCTACAATTAATAATAACTTATTTCAAGACTCAAGTAAGTGAGTATGAGAATGAGGAGAATTTATTCATGAGTCTACACTATCATCGAGATCCTTCATATCATGAATCATAACTCTTGAATTCATAATTCAAATTTAAGAAAGTATTTGAGTTCAATTGTGAATCCTTTGAGATATTTGAGCTAAGTTTTGAGGAAGTAAGTATGAGAATGAGAAGAGTCATATACCTGAGTTCCATATTGTTATTTAGACCCTTGAGTTGAGTCGTTCATGCCCATAAATTCCACTTAAACTCCATCAGTTGAGTATATTTGAGAGGAGTAGTATCTTCAAGTTCTAAGTCTTGAGTATTGAGTTCATAATCATTTTGGGATTATATTCCTAATCATGGGGCTACTACATTTTACCCATAAAGGTCCTTGAGTTGAGTAGTCCATACCCATAATTCCGCATGAACCCTCCGAGTCGAGCATTCTTGTGATGAGTAGTGTCATTGAATCCTTGAGTTCTAGAGTTGTTGAGTTCCAAGTAGTGAGTTATATGCATGGTTATTGAAAATCTTGAATTGAGTCGTTCACGCCCATAATTCGGCATGAACCCTATTTTAAGAAGTTTTTTTACAAATTATTTTAAAACTTTTTTTAAAATCTTGAGAACTGAGTTGAGGAAAAGTAGAGATAAGTTCATTTTCTTTAAAATGATATATGGGAACTAAGTATTCCCAAGAGTAAATGCTTTCTTATATTTAAGATGAGATGAAACTGAGATTTCCAAAAGAGTTTTGAGCAGTTTTAGTACCATCTCTTTTAAGAGAAAGATTTTTGAGTAATAATCTCAAAACACAGAAAGAGTTCTATTTCTAAACATATGAGCTAGTTATATTGTGAGAGTAGTATTGAGCACCGATATGGAGGAGAGTTCAGACAACTCACATCCCCCATAAACCATGTAGCCAACATGGGTAGAAAGGGTCATACTTTTAAAATGATTAATTATTGTTTTTTAGCATAGACTAGTGGATCCACTTAGTAGTAGGTTCTATACCCTGGAAAAGTATAGGATAGTTCTGACAGCGTGGGCTAGACGTTGTATCATCACATAGCTCATAGTGACGGTTGTCGGTTAGAGAATCTCCCACAGAGTTACTTTGTATTTTTATATACAAACAAAGCTATTACTTTATTTTCATACAATTGAGTTATTATTGTATTTTTGCATACAATTGAGTTATCACCTATTGTTTTAAAAACTTCCTAGATATTGCATCTTATATTATTGAGCACATTATTGTTAAGTTATGCCCTATTTCTATCAATTGAGTTGAACTATGTTTTACAGAGTTGAGTCTCTTATTATTATTGCGTTGAACTATGTTTCATTGAGTTGAGTGAGTTGAGAAGAGGTAAGTATGTTTCTTTTCCATCATTTCAAGCTTATGTTTATGTTTTAGAATTCCCCTTACATGCTCGTACATATCATGTGTTGAGCCATTTGGCCTCAGATACATGTATTCAGGATCATCAATGGGCGTTTCGTTGAGGTCATGTGATATTCCAGTCAGCTTTGGTGAGCCTTCTAATATTCTGGAGGACTTGACCTTTATCTTACAGTTAATACTTTTGAGATGTAGTGGGTCTTGTCCCGATATCCTTCTGTAATAGTAGAGGCTTCATAGATAGACAAAGTTGAGTAGTTTTAGTATGTATCTTCTTTGAGTTGTTTTTAAAACTCTGAGTTCATCTATTGAGTATTATTCAGAATATTTTAAAGTTGTGTATTTGAGTTATTGAATTTATTTCAGTTTTAAGCTTTTGTATGCTTAAGTTAGTCTTTTGCTTGTAGTCAGCCATGATGAGGGTTCGCTTGGGGATCAGCAATGGTTCTCGAGTGCCAGCCACGTCCAGGTGTAGACATGGATCGTGGTACTCATGCCTTACATCTACTTTCAAATCAGGAAAAAAATCTAGGATTTTACCCCTATATTTGAGTATTCTTGAGATAAGTTGATTTGAGTTCTCAGGTTCTTGATTCTTTTGAAATTCTATTCCTAATTATTGAATTGTTATATGCTATGCATTAAAATTCTTGAGTAGATTTGTTCAAGTCTATATTTCAGCATAACCCTATGAATTCAGTATTTTTGGGAGGAGAAATATCATTGAGTTCTTGAGTCTTGAGTTCTGAGTACTGAGTTTCCTTATTGTTATTAAGATCCCTGAGTTGAGTCATTCATGTCCATAATTCCACAATAACCTATGATTTGAGTTATAAATTTTGAAAAGCTTTTTAAAGCAGACACTTGAGTTCTTAAACTCAGTTTTGAGAAAGTAAAGACGAGTTTTGAGAAAAGAGTTTCTAAAACATGATTAGTATGATGATCAAGTATGCCATCAATGTTTAAGCAATATGGTATCTAGATTTACCATCAATGTTTATGCACCATGACTTCCCGAGTCAGTAATGATCGGACAGGCTGAACTCAAACGGACATATCTCCTTCATCCAAGCTCAGAATTTAGCAAACTTGGTGGCGTCAGAATGAGGACTCAGAGATCTTTCATTTGATACCTTATACGCCACCTAACTCATCATGTACTGAAATTTATGGTTGTTTAAAGTTGACTCGAAACTCACAATTTAAGGCTAACTTGCAAAATTCTCAATTTAAGTCTTTCCAGTTTAGTTCTTTCTAAAAATAGCTCTTTCTAAGACCGAGGTGTTACAGTTGCAGATTCAAGGTCTGGTCATGCTGCTTTATTATTGATTGTAGATTTAAGGTCTAGTCATGTTGCTCTCTTATTAGTCACATATTCAAGGTCCGGACATCTGATCTTCAGTCTGTGATTTGGGCTCAATATCCTCTATGGAGTTGATATATATCAGCTTGGTTTTGTTTGTTCTTATGGGAGGCCTATTCGAGGTTCAAGGTCTGGGCTACATACTTTTCGGCTCTGAATTCACTAGGTTTTTTTTCTCAGTAGCTTTAGTTCTTCGGTGTACCTATTGTCGAGATTATGGGGGTCCGCTTGGATTCTTACTTAAACTTGCACATTTTAGGGGGTCCAGTCAGGTTTTAGTTAGTTACATGCTTTCATTTTCGTTGTTTTTGACACTCATGTGCATTCCTGTTAGACTTCCACTCATTTGAGCGCTATTGTGTTTTAACTCTCGTTTTTCATAGTCTTTATTTTCTAGCAGTCGACTTATGATTCCTATTGAGTGCCTGTTGTTTTGGTACTCATGCTACACTCTGCATCTATTTTTTGATGCAAGTTTGAGTACCAACATCAACATTGATTTCGCGCTTGTTTACTCAAGATTTGGAGGCGAGAGTGAGCTTATGACATTTTTTATTATACATGTCTCCTTCTGTATAGTTGACTAGTCTTTTGTGTTTTGAGACAATTCTGTATATTTTGTTCCACTTTTGGGACTTGTACTCTTTTTGTAGTAGCTTTATACTTGTGACCACCAGCATCTGGGTTGGATCCTTTGTTTTGTCTACCTATATGTATTTTGTTTCCGCTCTTTTCTCTTATTGGTTAAATTGTTCCTCTTTTGTGTTTGGTTGTTATTCTACCTTTATACCTATTACTCATCGTTTGAGTTATCAGTTGGCTTACCTACTGATGGGTTATAATTGGTTTCATCGTGACCTGGTAAATTGGATCGTGACAATACGATCATCTATCTCTTAAACACAAGACATAGTTGAGCGTTATTAGAAAGCCTATGGTTTGATGATGCATGCTTGAATTTCTATGTGAGAGTGAGTATCTTTGTATGATCTATAATCCCTTATTAGATATACATTACTGTGAATTGGATTCTCTCTTGTTGTGAGTGACATTATATCCTTCGAGTAAATTATGAGATCTTAATTTCAATTAAGCTGAATGAATTCGATAAATTTTGTTATGAATCCTTAGGCAAACCTTTAAAGTTGATTCCATTGACTTTGAGATGCTTGTAGATGTGCTTGAATGAAATATTGTCCTTTAATTTTGGTTGAATAGTTGATTCTAAATGAGAAAAGATTTCAAAGAAGATGACCTTTGCCATGTGGAAATGGTGGAACTAATTGTGATTTGTGTTTGTATATATAGAGTTTTTTTATTATTATTAAATATGACCCATAGGGCCAATTTTTTTAATTATGCATAATAATAAAAAACATATCACCATTGTTTGGTTGGCCCAACAGTGGCCAGCACACCATAAACTAAGAAAAAACATTGTAATTCAAAATTGGGGAAGTCCAAAAATATCTCTAATCCAGATATCCTTCTGTGAAACTCTTCATCTTGCTTTTTTTGAGAATTAGGAAGTTGGATCTCTCCAACCCAAATGAAGTTGAAGCAATCGTTGATGCCCAGTGAACTCCCTCTCTTCTCTTTCTTTGCTTCCCTATCTTGACCTTGCAATCCCTCTAATGTATGGTTGTCTTAAACTATGAAGCTCAAGGTCGATGTCGTAATTTACATGGCTGAACCAGCTCTTCACGACTCTTACTACTTCGTTGGTAAGTATCCTTGAAACTTACATCGAGTGTTATGAAGCATCTCACACTTAGATCTGATTTTTAGTACTTATTATTGTAGCTCAGTTGCCTCTGACTTGTGAAAGAGATTTGTATTGTTACTTTCCTGACTATTATCTCCTATGATGTACCGACTGTTTGAAAGAAATGATTTCTATAAAAGACCAAGTTAATTGAGTTATTGAACTCATGGTGTGATTTCCACTGATGTACGTCCATATTCCTCAGCCTCTTTACCGATTTGCTTTGTTTTGATTCGAAGATTAGGATATTGATTCTTGTCTAGGTTCAGAATTCTCTTGGCCTGACTTGATAATTCTGAGAAAGAAGTATAGAGAAGTCTGCTTTGGTTATCAAATGCTAAGTGGCCTATGCAGTCAGCCAAACGATTTCCTTCTCTATAAATGTGCTAAATTTGAACTTGGACCATTTATGCTAATCCCCATATGTCTTCTGCTATCACTATAATATTCCATGGCACTTCCCACACTCTAATCAGGATTTTAAGTAAAACTAATGAATGGGTTTCATGACAAACTTTAGTTACTCCTTCTGTAGCACAGTGTGCCAAGGCATCCCTAATTGCAATGGATTTAGATTCTAAGTTAGTGCCCTCTTGTATCTCCTCTCGTTGTGTATAGACCAGATCTCCCTTAGAATTTCTCAAACAAAAACCATAAGTATTCTTACCTGGGTTGCCCCTTGATGCACCATTTGTGTTACATTTGAGGCACCCTTGTGAATGTTTCCAACATACTGGTAGGTAGTATATTTTTGGTTTGTACTTCTCCAGAAATGTCACTATATTGGACCACCTTGTTGGCGAATCTTGTATCTTTGGATAAACAAGTCTTCCAAACTTCCATAGGTCTGAGTTGACCTTAAGAACTACACTTTTGAATGACGTTGTCTTGCCATGTTTAAGATGATTTCTTCTCTTCCAAAGACTCCAAATAATGATTGTTGGCATTACCCTGATGAATGGTTTTATCATTGGACAACATTCACATGTCCACCATTTGATAACAACTTGTGAAAGTTGTAAACCTTCTATTTGAATACCTGCAAAATTAGCAAACAATCTCAACAACTTTGCAATTGAATATGAGGTAAGAAAAAGATGAGACAAAGTCTCAGATTTAGGTTGAGTACAACTGTCACACCCCGAGCCTACACCCCAGACGTGGCTAGCACTCGAGAACAATTGTTGGCCCTAAGAGAACCCTTGGCCTGGTTGACTAACACAGCGGAAGACTTTAAGCATTAAGAAAAGAACTCAAATGCAAGATAATCAACTGTCTCAAACTAAACTTAAAATGTTTTAGAAAATAAACATTTAACTTAGCCAAAGTGGCAAATCAAATCTGAACATAAACCAATAACAAGATAATGACAAATGAACTAACTGACTGACTATCTATGAAACCTCTAAAACTGAGATGGATGTCGGGATCTGACCCACGACATCCAAATGAACTAAAATACTGAAAGCAATAAAAGGGATCCTCCAGAAAGCAAGGAGGCTCACTACCAGACTCTGAGTGCTCAACTGGATCAACGATGCGCTGGATGTTGATCCTGGTTACCTGTGTTTGCATCATAAAATGATGTAGGCCAAATGGCATCAGGACATTGAATGTACGAGTATGCGAGGAGAATTCTAAAACACGACATAAGCTTGAAAGGAACTGAAGAACTTACTTGGCTCAACTTAACTCAACTTAACTGATTTCAATATAAAGCAGTGTAAATAAATGCAGTATAAAGAAAAGCTTTAAAACATGGTTTTCAACTCTGTGTAATTAGAAATACAATAATAACTCTGTATGTATGCAAATATACAATATGAACTCTATTTGTATATGAAAATACAAATATTTCAGATGTATATAAAAATGCAAAATACTATTGTGGAGTTTCTCTAACCGGCAACCATCACTTAAGACCTATCATGATGATACAGCGTTTTACCTCACGCTGCCAGGACCACCCTATATCTTGCCATGAGTATAGAACCTAAACTACTAAGTGGATCCACTAGTCTATGCTAAAAAGCACCAAAGGAATCATCTAAAAAGTATGACCCTTTTTCTACCCATGGTGGCTACATGGTTTATGGGGGCTGTGAGTTGTCTGAACTCTCCCCCATATCGGTGCTCAATACTACTCCTAAAATATGATACTAGCTCTTTTGTTTTAAAAAAACATACTTCTTTCTGTGATTTAAGATAATTGCTCAAAAACTTAGCTCAAAGGCTCTTCCTGGAAATCAAACTTTTCTCTTTTGCTTAATTGTGAAAGCATTTACTCTTTAACTGAAAAACTAGCTCAAAGGCTCTTTACTGAAAAACTAGCTCAAAGGCTCTTTTGGAAATCAAGGTTTCCTTTCTTCTTTAAATGTGAAAAATTTTTACTCTTTGGGAATACATTGTCCCGATATACTCTTTTGAAAAATGAACTTCAAACTTTACTCTTTACTCTTTACTCAACTCAAAACTCAAGTCTTAAAACAAAGTTAAAACATTTGTAAAAGACTCTTGGAAGACTCTATGAACTTCTCTTGACTTAACTCTTAACTTCTCTTAACTTGACTCTTAACTTCTCTTGGCTCGACTCTTAACAGATCCTTGAATTGAATTATGGATTCAAGGATTGTGTTTTGTGATAGGAAAGATCTCATGATGTTTAGGAATGATTTTAGATAGCTAAACATGAGAAATGATCAACAAATCGCTGCCTAAAAGCAAGTTCGCAAAATGGAGATGTATTTAAATTTTTGGTCGCAAAAATAATTTTTGAGGCAGAATGTTCTGTGATCGCAACGCGACGCGAGGAGAACTTTTTCAATCCTGAGGAACGTCCGCATCGCGGACTTGGTACGCAGATTCTGCCGACTTGTTCCTTCTTTATTTTCAAACCCCAAATCGCCTAAATTCGATTCTTTTTCTCTAATTTTCTTTAGATTCAGATACCCAGTATATGTACACAAGAATCTAATCAAACACAACTCTAAAATCAACCTTAAACTCTCAAGAACTCCTAAATCTCATCCCAAATTCAAGAACGAAATAAAATTCAAGAACACACATCAAGAACATTCAAACTTTCAACTTTTAGGACGAATTCATGCTGAATTAAACATGTTTGGCGTATGGGTGAATGAACCCAACGATGTGTGAACTCACATACCTTGTAGGGATCACCCCTTGACGAAATCCACAAGCGATTCTTGAAGAACTTGACGTTTCTTTCTCCTTCTCCTCCTTTCTCTTCTTCTTTTCTCTTTTCTAAAACCCTAACTCAATATCGTAAAAGTGTAAACTGAATCCTATTAGTTTATACCCCAATTAATTACCAAAAACGAAATTAAGTCATGGGCTATGGAAAAGACCATAATGCCCTTCTAAAATCCGGATTGGACATTTCCTTATTCGAACTGCCCAACTTCCAATGGGAATATCTCACTCATACGAACTCAGAATCGTGCAAACTCGGCGGCGCTGGAAAGATCATTCCATGATCTTTCCTAGGATATCTGGAAACACACCTAAATCATTCTTAGCTAGAAGTTATGGTCATTTTAAGTTGACCAAAAACTCAACGTTAACACATTTAACAATTTCCATATTTTCTTTATACTTTCCAAAACTGACTATTTCCTCTTTTAAATTCCTTTTTAGTTCTTTCTAGTTACAGGGTGTTACAATATCTCCCCTTGGGAACATTTGTTCTCAAATGAGCTTACTCTTAGTAGGCTAAGGGTGTAACATCTTACATTCAACTCAAACACCGAACAAGCAATGCAAATACAACATGCAATCTCATAAGTTAAAGAGTATTAAGAAGAGAATTAGTACCTTGTTTTGGAATTTCTCTGGATTCGAAGAGATGTGGATATCTCTTCTTCATATCTTCCTATGTTTCTCAAGTAGCTTCCTCAACAAATTGATTCCTCCAAAGAACCTTGACTGATGCTACCTCTTTTGTCATCAACTTGCGTACTTGGCGATCTAGAATCTGAACAGGAATCTCCTCATAAGATAAGTTATCCTTGATCTCAATATCCTTAGTTGGTATGATAAGTGAAGGATCTCCCATGCACTTCTTCAACATGGAAATATGAAATACCGGATGAACCACTGCTAACTCTTGTGGTAGCTCCAACTCATAAGATACATTACCTACCCTTTTCGATATTCTATAAGGGCCAATGTAACGGGGACTAAGTTTCCCCTTCTTGCCAAATCTCATAACATCTATCATGGGTGAAACTTTTAAATACATCCAATCATCTACTTCAACCTCTAACTCCTTCTCCTAAAATCAGAGTAGGATTTCTGACGACTCCGCGCTGTTTTCAACCTCCCTTGAATCACTTTCACCTTTTCCATAACTTGATGAACTAAATCTGGTCCTATCAACCCAGCTTCACCAACTTCAAACCATCCAACAGGAGATCTGCACCTTCTCCTATAAAGAGCTTCATAAGGACCCATTTGGATGCTAGAGTGGTAACTATTGTTGTAGGCAAACTCAATAAGAGGTAGTTGATCATCCCAATTACCTTTGAAATCAATCACACAAGCCCTCAACATATCCTCTAAGGTTTGAATAGTGCACTCTGCTTGCCCATCTGTATGAGGATGAAAGGTAGTACTTAAGTTCACCTTTGAACCCAAGCCTTTTTGGAATGACTTCCAAAACTGTGTAGTAAATTATGCACCTCTATTCGATATAATCGAAACAGGGACTCCATGAAGTCTTACTACCTCTTGAATATATAACCTGGCATAATCTTCTGTTGTATGGGTAGTCTTTACCGGCAAAAAGTGGGCTGACCTTTTCATTCTATCGACAATCACCCAAATAGATTCATGCTGCCTGCGAGACCTCGGAAAACCTGTGATGAAGTCCATATTAATCATCTCTCACTTCCATTCCGGAAGTTCTATATTCTGAGCCAAACCACCGGGCATTTGATGCTCTATTTTAACTTGTTGGCAATTCGGGCACTTAGCAACAAACTCAGCACTACCCTTCTTCATAGTACTCCACCAATAAACCCCTCTCAAATCGCGATACATTTTTGTGGAACCCGAATGAATGGAATATCTGGAGCTATAAGCTCCCTCCATGATCCTCTCTTGGAGTTCATCCACTCTTGGTACACAAAATCTACCTTGATACCTCAATACACCATCTCTCCCTTGTTCAAAAGCCATTACTTTTTGCTTATGAACATTTGTCTTCTACTAAAGTAAAATGGGATCTTAGTCTTGCTTCACTTTTCCTTCTGACACTAATGATGATTCAGCCCCATTCATCACCACTACTCCTCCTTTTGTGGAATCGATTAGTCAAACTCCCAGGCGTGCAAGTCTATGCACATCTTTCGCTCACTCTTTTTTTTCTTCCTCAACATGGACGGTACTACCCATAGAAAACCTGCTCAAAGCATCAGCAACAACATTAGCCTTACCTGGGTGATAAAGAATACTCATGTCATAATCTTTGAGTAATTCTAACCACCACCTCTGTCTGAGATTAAGCTCTTTCTGAGTAAACAGATACTGAAGGCTCTTGTGATCAGTGAATCCATCTACATGAACACCATACAAATAACGACGCCATATCTTCAAAGAAAATACTAAAGCAGCCAACTCTAAGTCATGGGTTGGGTAATTTTTCTCATGAACTTTCAACTGTCTAGAGGCATAAGTTATAACCTTGTCATTCTGCATTAATACGCAACCCAAACCAACTCTAGACGCATCACAATACACCACAAAACCTTGAGTACCTTCTGGTAAGGTCAAAACTAGGGCAGTAGTTAACCTCTTTTTCAATTCCTGAAAGCTTTTCTCACAAGCTTTAGACCATTGAAACTTCACTGTCTTCTGAGTTAACTTGGCCAAAGAAGACGAAATGGATGAGAACCCCTCTACGAACCTTCTATAATAGCCACCCAAACCCAAGAAACTCCGAATATCGGTTGAACATGTGGGTCTAGGTCAATTCTGCACTGCCTCTATTTTCTAGGTATCAACTTTAATTCCCTCTCTAAACACATAGATTCAAGCCAGTACTCACACTTAGATAACTTGGCATACAACTCTCTATCTTTTAAAGATTGGAGAACTATTCTGAGATGATGATCTTCTTCATTCCTGGAATAGATTAGTATGTCATTATTGAATATGATAGCAAACATACCTAAATAAGGCTTGAATACTCTATTCATAAGATCCATGAATGTCGTAGGCGCATTGGTCGAACCAAAGGACATGACCAGAAACTCATAATGACCATAACGGGTTCTGAAAGTTGTCTTTGGAATATCACATTTCCTTTCTCTTAATTGATGGTAGCCAGATCTGAGATCTATCTTAGAGAAACAAGTAGCACCCTGAAGCTGATCGAAAAGATCATCAATCATTGGGAAAGGTTTTTTGTTCTTGATGGTAACCTTGTTCAACTAACGGTAATCTATAAACATACGAAAGGAACCACCTTTCTTTCTCACAAATAAGACCGGATCGCCCCAAGGTGAGACACTTGGTCAAATAAAGCCCTTATCAAGAAGATCTTTCCACTGTTCTTTAAGCTCTTTCAACTCTACTGGTGCCATTCTATATGGTGGAAAGAGATAGGACGAGTATCTGGAAGAATGTTTATACCAAAGTCTATTTCTCTCTCAGGAGGGACTCCGGGAAGATCATCTGGAAAGACTTTTGGAAACTCTTTTACTACTGAAACTGACTGAATATGAGGTATCTCAACACTAGAGTCATTAACTCGGACCAAGTGATAGACATGCCCCTTAGAAACTAACTTCCTTGCCTTAATGTACGAAATAAAACGACCCTTATGCACTGCTGAACTACTTTTCCACTCTAAGACTGGCTCATTTGGAAACTGAAACTTGACAACTCGAGTTCTACAATCAACTGAGGCATAACAGGCATGAATCCAATCCATACCAAGAATGACATCAAAATCTACCATGTATAATTCGACTAAATCAGCCATGGTGTCCTTGTGATTGACGAAAATGACACAATCACTATATACTCGCCCAGCTAGAATAGACTCCCCAACATGTGTAGAAACACAAAAAGGTTCACAGAGTTTCTCAGGAACAACATCAAAACCATTGCTCCTGGGTCTAGCAAAGCATAGACATCAAGAGTAAAGACTTTAATCATACCAGTGACAACATCTGGAGAATTCTCTTGCTCTTGACGACTAGTGATTGCATAAAGACGGTTTGTTCCTCCGCTGGTACCAGATGTAGCTCCTCTAGGTACAACCCTGTCTTGTGGACCAACTGATGAAGATTGGGCTCTATTGCCCTGATTTCCACTACCTTGCCGGTTCTTAGGGCACTCTTTCATAAAGTGACCATCTTGTCCACACTTGAAACAACTTGACTGGCCATCACGACACTTACCTGGGTGGGTTCTACCACACTTAGCATATGTAGGAGCCAAGTTACCTACTTGTGCCACACTACCCTGAGACTGCGCAGGTCTAGCCCTGAAATTCTGTGAATTCTGACTATTGTACCCACATTTGTTTCTGGGTGCAGGTAGACTAGCAGATTATGGAACAGGTCCCTTTTGATTTTGCTGAAAGGACGAACGGTTCACATTACTTTTCTGCTGCCTAGACTCATTCCCTGTCTTAGCTTTCTTATTTCTGAATTCCTCCCTATCCCTCAGCTTCTCTTACTCAACCTGCTGCACATAAACCATCAACTTTGATATATCTATGTCCCCAATTAGCATAACTGCCCTGCCCTCCTTGCTTGATAGACGGGACAACCCAGCAACAAACAAACTCATTATACTCTTCATATCCGCAACCATCTCCAGAGCATAACGGGATAGTTGGGTGAACTTCAACCCATACTCATGAACACTCAATGACTCTTGATTAAGGGTAAGAAATTCCTGTACCTTAGCCTCTTTCAGTTCTCGGGGGAAGAAACTCCCCAAGAAGGCCTCATCTAAACAAGCCCAACTCATAGGTGGTGCATCCTCAGCTCTACCCTCCTTCCACTGGTCAAACCAAGTCCTAGCAACATTCTTCAGTTGATATGCATCTAGTTCTACTCGTTCAGTATCGCGGCAATGCGCATAACATCAAACACGAGCAAGCACAAATTAGAAGTAAACTTTCTAGAGATCAAAATCTAACGCACGAAATGAGTATAAAAGAAGTGAGAAAATTTCCTAAGTGTTACAGCCTCCTAATTATTGATGTGGCGCACTTCACACCGATAACAAGGATTCTACTGACACGGCTTCATAGACTCCCTACGACTCCTGAACTCTGTGCTCTGATACCAAGTTTGTCACGCCCCAAGCCTACACCCCTGACGTGACAGGCACTCGAGAACCATTGTTGGTCCCAAGAGAACCCTTGGTCTAGCTTACTTACTCAGCGGAAGACTTTAAACATTAAGAAAAGAACTCAAATGCAAGATAATCAACTGTCTCAAACTAAACTCATAATGATTTAGAAAATAAGCATTTAACTTAGCCAAAGTGGCAACTCAAATCTGAACATAAGCCAATAACAAGATAATGACAAATGAACTAACTGATTGACTATTTATGAAGCCTCTAAAACTGAGATGGATGTCGGGACAAGACCCACGACATCCTAATGAACTAAAATACTAAATACAATAAAAGGGATCCTCTAGAAAGCAAGGAGGCTCACCACCAGACTTTGAGGGCTCAATTGTATCAACGATGCGCTGGATGTTGATCCTGGTTACCTGTGTCTGCATCATAAAACAATGCAGGCCAATGGCATCAGTACATTGAATGTACGAGTATGCCAGGAAAATTCTAAAACAAGACATAAGCTTGAAAGGAACTGAAGAACTTAACTAGCTCAAATCAACTCAACTCAACTAAAATGATCTCAATATAAAGCAGTGTAAATAAATTAGTATAAAGAAAAGCTTTAAAACATGGTTTTCAACTCTATGTATTTAGAAATACAATAATAACTCTATATATATGCAAAGATACAATATGAACTCTATTTGTATATGAAAATACAAATATTTCTAATGTATATAAAAATACAAAATATTGATGTGGGAGTTTCTTTAACCGACAACCATCACTTAAGAGCTATCGTGATGATACGGCGTTTTGCCTCACGCTACCAGGGCCATCCTATACCTTGCCATGAGTATAGAACCTGAACTACTAAGTGGATCCACTAGTATATGCTAAAAAGCACTAAGGAATCATCTGAAAAGTATGACCCTTTTTCTACCCATGGTGGCTACATGGTGTATGGGGGTTGTGAGTTGTATGAACTCTCCCCCATATCGCTGCTCAATACTACTCACAAAATATGATACTAGCTCTTATGTTTTAAATAAATAATACATCTTTCTGTGATTTGAGATAATTGCTCAAAACCTTAGCTCAAAGGCTCTTCTTGGAAATCAAAGTTTCCTCTCCTGCTTAATTGTGAAAACATTTACTCTTTAACTGAAAAACTAGCTCAAAGTCTCTTTACTGAAAAAATAGCTCAAAGGCTCTTTACTGAAAACTAGCTCAAAGGCTCTTTACTGAAGTACTAGCTCAAAGGCTCTTTACTGAAAAACTGGCTCAGAGGCTCTTTTGGAAATCAAGGTTTCCTTTCTTATTTAAATGTGAAAACATTTTACTCTTTGGGAACACATTGTTCCGATATAATCTTTTGAAGAAATGAACTTCAAACTCTACTCTTTACTCAACTCAAAACTCAAGTCTTAAAACAAAGTTAAAACATTTGTAAAAGACTCTTGGAAGACTCTATGAACTGCTCTTGACTTGGCTCTTAACTTCTCTTAACTTGACTCTTAACTTCTCTTGGCTTGACTCTTAGCTGATCCTTTATTTGAATTATGGATTAAAGGATTGTGATTTGTGATAGGAAAGATCTTATGATGTTTAGGAATGATTTTAGATAGCTAAACATGAGAAATAATCAAGAAATCACTGCCTGGAAGCGAGTCCGCGACGCGGAGATGTATTTAAATTTTTGGTCGCGAAAATAATTTTTGAGTCAAAACGGTCCATGACCGCTCCACTCCGCGAGGAGAAAATTTTCAATCTTGAGGAACAAGTCCGCGACACGGACCTGGTACGCAGATTCTGCCGACTTGTTACTTCTTCGTTTTCAAACCCCAAATCACCTAAATTCGATTCTTTTTCTCTAATTTTCTTTAGATTCAGATACCCAGTATATGTACACAAGAATCTAATCAAACACAACTCTAAAATCGACCTTAAACTCTCAAGAACTCCTAAATCTCATCCCAAATTCAAGAACGAAATAAAATTCAAGAACACACATCAAGAACATTTAAACTTTCAACTTTTAGGATGAATTCATGCTGAATTAAACATGTTTGGCACATGGGTGAACGAACCCAACGCTGTGTGAACTCACATACCTCGTAAGGATCACCCTTTGACGAAATCCACAAGTGATTCTTCAACAACTTGACGATTCTTGCTCCTTCTCCTCCTTTCTCTTCTACTTTTCTCTTTTCTAAAACCCTAACTCAATATCGTAAAAGCGTAAACTGAATCCTATCAGTTTAGACCCCAATTAATTACCAAAAATGAGATTAAGACATGGGGTATGGAAAAGACCATAATGCCCTTCTAAAATCCGGATTGGACATTTCCTTATTCGAACAGCTCAACTTCCAATGGGCATATCTCACTCATACGAACTCGAAATTGCACACACTCAGCGGCGTTGGAAAGATCATTCCAAGATATTTCCTAAGATATCTGGAAACACACCTAACTCATTCTGAGCTAGAAGTTATGGTCATTTGAAGTTGACCAAAAACTCAACTTTAACATACTTAACAATTTCCATATTTTCTTTATACTTTCCAAAAATGACTATTTCCTCTTTTAAATTCCTTTTTAGTTCTTTCTAGTTACGGGGTGTTACAACAACAACAACATTTAGAAACAATATTTGTCCCCATAAGTTGCAGTACCTCATCTATTGGGATCCTAAACTTCCACTTTCTCCAAAGAAAGAAAGACATTTTGAAGGCAACTTTTTACTCCACATGAACTTAAAATTGTCTTCCTCCTGATCCTTCTACCTGATATAATTGCAAGAACTTCTTACAGGGAAATAACCATTTGGTTCAAGCATCCAAACTGGCTTGTCTAATCTATTTGTATGCTTTGGTGGTGGAAAGTTCTTAATAATAAACTGAACATAGTCTTCAGGAAGACAAACACCCAACTTTTGCTCATCCCATCCTTGTGCATCAATGAACTGCTCAACTTCTATCTTTTTTCCCCTGCTTCTGAAATAATGTGATAAAGAGCACCCATTGTAGTCCAGTTGTCATACCAAAAACTAGAGTTTCCCTTTTCAATCTTCCACCCGATTTGATGTTCAATAAGTTCCCTATCAAAGATTAACTTCTTTCATATACTTGAAGATCCTCTGCTCTGAGCCACCACTGGATGGAGTTTTTTGCAATATTTGTTAACCATATAAGTCCCCCATATCGAAGGTTTAGTCCTTAAATTCCACCACAACTTGCAAAAAAGAGAATTAGACACATCAACAATAGACCTGAAACCAACTCCACCTTCTGCCTTAGGAAGATATAGATTGTCCCAACTCACCTAGTGCCTACTCTTCTTGTCAATGGTGTTCTTCTAGAAAAACTTAGCAAATATGCTATGAAGTTGCCTTATTACTTCTTTAGTAGGATTAAGGGTTGATAACAAATGAATAGAATTGCCTGTAAAACATTATTAATGAGGACTTCCCTTCCTCCATAGGATAAGAATTTACCTTTCCAACTTTGAACCCTATTTCCTATCTTCTTCACAAAAGTATCATAGTAGCAAATCTTATTCCTTCCATAAAAAATTGGACATCCTAAATAAATGAAGGGGAAAGTACCTTGTCTAATGCAAGTGATCTTCTTTATTCTAGCCACAATTCTTGTTGTCACCTTTACATGAATGTAGAAGGCACTCTTGTCAAGGTTGATAAGTTGTCCAGAAGCAACCTCATATTTCTTCAGCAGTTGCATCATTAACTTCATGGATCTCTTTTCTGTTGATACAAACAAAATGGTGTCATCTGCATAGGCCAAGTGATTGATAGGATCACTCCATTTAGGAATACCAAAACCTTTGAAATCTTCCTTCTCATTAAGAGCTTTAAGTCCCGTAGTTAAAGCTTCAGCTGCAATAATAAATATTGTTGGTGATAGAGGATCACCCTGCTTCACTCCTCTAGTAGATTTAAAAAAACCCTTAGTCTGCCTACTGATAAGTACAGAATACCAATTATTTGCGAGTAATCTGTATATCAAGTCAATTAGAATCTCATTGAAGCCGAACTTTCTAAACACCTTAAAAATAAATAACCATGATAATCTGTCATATGCTTTAGTCATATCCAACTTCACTACCACATTAGCAGTTTTGGTTCTAATTTTGATATCTCTGATAATTTATTGTTCCAATATGATATTTTCCACAATGCTCCTTCCTTTAATGAATCCTATCTGATTTGGCGAAATAAGCAGAGGTAATAAAACCACCAGTCTTCCATGAATAACTCTGGAAAACACTTTATTTATAAAATTACTTAGACTAATTGGTCTGACATCCGACAAGGACTTTACCTGGTCCTTTTTAGGGAGTAATACAAGATTCGTATGGGTGAAAATCTCGGTAACTCTTGACCCCCCAAAAAACCTTGTACAACCTCAATTATCTCTTTCTTGATAATCTCCTAACATGTTTGATAAAGCATACCTATGAAACCATCAAGACCACTACAACTTTCTCCATTAAGAGCAAAAACTATTGTTTTTACTTCTGTCATCAGGAACTTTAGTTAGTTTTTTATTATGATCTTCATTAATAACACATGGTATGTGATCTAAAATGGCAAAATCTTCTGACAAACAATCTTCTAAGAATTGGTTTTGAAAAAACCTCACTGCCTTCTTTGCAATCTTATTTTGATCTTCTCTCCACTCCACTTCTGCATTTTGGATTCTATTCAACTGGAGCCTCTTCCTTCTCCCATTTACATAAGCCTGAAAGAATTTAGAGTTTTTCTCTCCATCTTCAAACCATTTCATACTAGACCTTTGTCCTCTAGTATTCCTTCTCCAAAAAAATATTTCTAGACAAGTCTGTTTGTGCCTGTAACCTTTCCCTATTATGTTGGGTTGGAGCCATCTCGAACTGCATTTCCTGAATCTGTAAAAATTCTTCTAATGTTGCAATTCTTTGAAAAATGTTGGCATACGGCTCCTTGCTCCATTGGACCAAAAACCTTTCAACTTCTTGATTTTATAATGCAATACATAAAAGGCGTTACCTTCAAAATCTGCAACCCACTGATTTCTAACCACATCCATAAAATCCTCATGATTTAGCCAAAAATTCAAGAAATTGAATCGTTTTTGAATGACCCCTCCATTCTGTGAACATTTAACTTCTAATGGTGAGTGATCAGACCCCTTTTTCATCAAGTGTTTCACTGCAATAGTTGGGTATATGTCTAGTAATTTTTTATTACCAAGAACTCTATCCAACCTCTTAAAAATACAGGTTTCGTCAGTTCTCCCATTCCACCAAGTATAAGTGCTTCCAGAGTAACCCATCTCAAAGACACCACATTCATTTATACAATTAGAAAAATCTTCAGTCTCTTGGAAGAAAACTGGTAAGCCCCCCAATTTCTCTTCCTCGAAAAGATTGACATTAAAATCTCCTCCTATTAGCCAAGGATACGGGTATTGATCAGTAAACTGTGCTAATGAAGACCATAACTCCCTTCTAATATTGTCCCGACATGCAGCATAGACTATGGTGATCATGACTTCTTCATTCCAATTTTGATGCTTAACCTTGATTGTTACGTGTTGGACATTTTCTAACAGAATATTAATCTATATTTCCTCTCCAGCAAAAAATCAAATCTTGCTTGAACAATTTGCTATAGTAGTATGATGCACCAGGACCCTTCTATAAATGTCAATATTTGATGAATCTTGAAAAGTTTTCATCAAACCAATTATCCAATATTGATTTCTCCTATTAAGATTAGTCAATCTCTCAAAAGCTTGTTGAGTATTGACTGATCAAATATTCCAAAAAAATAGTTTATTCATTGGTATACTTCTTGAATTTTTGTGAGGTGGCTAGCCTCAATGATAATGGTCTGATAGGAGGGACATCCTTTTTATCCTTGTTTCGTTTAACTTTATTGTTACTACCTTTTTATTGCATCAACCTGCTTTGGTGATAAACCACTCTCCCTTGCTATCTGATGAATGTAGTTGATTATTGCTTCTCTAGTTTCATCCCCACTTATTTCTCCATCTCTGTGTCCTTCAAACTTGGAAGTATCAATGAAGGATTGAGGAGTTGCTTGCGAACTTGACATTAATTGTACTATTATTGCTACCTCAACCATATTTTCATTGTTGATTGTGTCAGTACTCTTTCTTCCTGAGTTTGTGAGGACCTTAACATATCATCATCATTTTTGTTGCACCTGTTGTTGCTGCTACTGCCACTATTACTGCCTTTTGAAGTGTTACTATCAAGAGTTCTCTATTTTCCTAAGTTAAGCAATTGCCCCTCATTTGTTGTTTCTTGAACCTCCTCAATGTTTCTGCTATCTATCTCACCCTCTTCTGTCTTGTCTCTATGATGATGGTTGATATTTGTATTCTTGACTTGGTCTGAGGGACTCAAAACATTATCTGATGTACTTATCTTCTCTATAGCACTGTCCAGTTCGTTTGCAGATGTGTTACTTGGAAAAAAGGCTTTTTCCCCTCTCCTACCATACCCTTACTATTATTCTGTTCATGTCCCTTTTGTTTCTGATTGTTGACCTCTGGCATAGCCACACCTTCATCTCCTTTATTGCATTCTTGATTAGTGATTGGATCATTCTCTGTAATCTCCTCTTGATGTTTTTCTAGTTGGGCAAAAGTATTTGATAACAAAACCTAATTATTGCTTGATGTTTCATGTTATGGTCTTTTCCCTTTGTTAGGGGTGAAAACTCTCATGTCTTTCGTTGGATTCCATTTTTGCTTGATGTTGTTACCTTGATGCTTGTACTTTTGTCTTTGAAAGTTCTCCTCCTCCGTTGCATTATCATCAGAATTATGACTCATTTTCTGATCTTGATAGCAAGGTCCCACTACCTTGCCACTGGTAAGTGTTCAAACACCATCCTGATATTGATCTAATATCCCTATCTCTTTTGTCTCCTTTGCTTCATGTGACTCTCTCAATTCAGGATGTAAAATATAACATTGTGATT
>JAJONS010041409.1:0-17769 GCA_029582315.1 Solanum tarnii x Solanum tuberosum | reverse complement strand
GTCCAAATCGTGGACTCATCAACACCCCCAACCTAAACTTTTGCTTGTCCTCAAGTAAAACTCAAGTTCAGCAGTTCAAAAAGGGTGTCTCAAACAGTGCTACACAAGATTCAATCGTGAATGCACACAAAAATTCTCAACTTACGCATGCAAGGATCAATTGTGCACTCAAAGTTTCAAATTGTGACTCATCATTATCAAAGAATCTAAAGCTCACTATACTTTCTTCAAATGCAAGTTCAAGCTCAATAAAGGAAATCAAATGCCCTCACACAAATAATGATTCCATGTTCACACACAATGGTTCAACAATTTAAAGTTTCGAAATCAAGATCAACAATCACACTCACAAAGATAAACAAAATACATGATTTCACCCATAGGTTTGTTCTTATTTTCCAATCGACTTTTTCTTTAGCCCATTCAAGATTTAAAAAAAAAAGGTCTTTTTCAAGGCTTGTAATGGGGCTGAGTGTAATGGTATGGTCATTTAGGATTATAGGCTGAAAATCCTCATAAAATGTGATGTGAACAACACCTTCTTTCCTTTTCTTTATCAATTTCATTCAAGCTCAAAAGTCACCTCTTATTCATCTTCCATTAGTCATTGGAAACCCAATTTTCTTTGTATTTCCACAACTTTATTTCACCACTTTTTCTTCTTCTTTTTTTTTCAATCTTTTCTTCTCTTTTTTTTTATATGGAGGGGTTCCATTTTTCTCAAAACATGGGCACAAAGGACTTCTTTCCATTTACCTGATTTTCCTTCTCTTTTCACCACACCCCGAACTTAGGCTTTTTACCTAACTTGGCTATTCAAACAAACCACATATCATGAGGATTATGGGTAATAGATAAATAAAAGGTAGCAATGTTATCAAGTTTCTTCCAAGAAAAGGTTAGGGTTAAAAGGGTGCTCAAAAGAGGTTTACACACTCACAAGGTAGGCCACAAAAGAGGTATTTGTCAAATTGGTTCGCACTCTTTAAAGTTGCTTAAGATCATCTCAAGAAATTGCATCACTTAGTCAACCAGACCAACGGGGCAAATTCTAGGTGTCATCACACATGATTTACAGTAAGCTCATCACACAAGGCATTGACACCAAAGTCAAACAAGACTCCACACTTTCGCTAGTGTGCAAAGTTCATCACAAGAGACTCAATTCGATAATTGGCTAGTCACAACGAGATGCAAAGAGTTCACATATTGTCTATGCAACTTCAATTGGCTTCGTCGTAACCGCGCATTCATTTATGTTCAATTATGAGCACTATTCAAGTCATCGGTATTGATCAAAACCGATACTCAAATTTGCAAGAGAACAACCACAATCAACACATACAACAGGTGGAAATTCTTTTTTGGAAGGGTCAAAAATCATTTACAATTAAAAACGAGGAGCCACACGTTCAAACTTCCACAAAAAGCAGTGTCCACACAATTATAGATTTCAGCCCAAATATATAAACAAAATGGAGTCACAAAAGATGGGTCTCACCCCATCATAAATAAAAACATTTGTCATCAAATGTGAATAAAAACATCCACAAGTCGAAATAAAGTAAGGCAGAGATGGAGGTAAAAAGAGGGTCATGTCTACACAGTCGCTCGATCTGTGTAGGCATTAGTGCCCGATGCATCACTCCAAGTCTAAGCATGAGGGCTCGTGGTCACCTCAGGAGGAACGGTAGTGCCAGATCCACTAGGAGCTATCACTTGTGAGTCCTCCAGAAAGACATGTACAACTGCACAGAATCCCCGGGCCGATGAAGGAACATTAGGATCTCTGATAGTGGTCTTCTTGTTAGAAGTGGACCTCTTGCCCTTGCCTTTTCCACCCGTTGTGGGAAGTTTCGTAGCTTTGCCTCTGGATATAGTTGCATCCTCATTTATCGTAATTCCCTTAGTCTTTTCTTGGGCTGGTATTATTCATTCAGCTGCTTTTGATCTAGTCATGTTTGAAAAACCTCGAGGAGAACTTAGGAGATATTTTAACAACCGCACAGAAAATTAAGCGCAGACATAGTCGCCAAATTAGTTTGCGGGTTGCCAAATTGCTTCGGTGAAATGGGTTAGCCCGCCGAAAGGTACCGTGAAAGAAAGGTTCAGGGGCACAAACAAAAGGCGATCAAGAAATCTTTCGGCAAGTCGCCTATTGTCTTCGGCGACCTCAGGCTTCTCACCGAAAGTTACAGAGACCAACATCAATTAAAGCATGCAATTAAAACCGAGATGGAGATATTAGGCAAACCGCCGAGTTGTTCGGTGAGCTCGACCCAGCTCGCCAAATAACCTAACGTGTCTATTTTCAACCTAACTTCTCGAATTCAACCCCGCAACCCCCGAAACCCCCGAAACCCCCGAAAATAAATTCAACGGATGCTCAAGTGAAATTAATTCATTTTAAGCAAAGACTATGGGATTTCGGCTATCAAAACATTACGGGTGAGATTATCAAAATAAATAAGGCATTCAAACATACTAATTCTATTGAAGAGGCCCTGCCCACGACAACACGATAAGATCATTGCAAATGAGTACAATTTTGATAAAATAATCTCGGGGTTTGGAAAACCGACCTTTATTGCTGACTAATAAAGATTGAGATGCTAGGTGGCAAAGTAATCCACAATCCGAGTACCAATCAACGACTAAATTACTATAAAAATGCAAGAAATATAGAAACTAGAGTGCGGGTGTCAATTTGGGAAGATAAAAAGTGAGGAAAAGTGAATGAATTTGAAACTTTTAAACCTTTGGCCTGAAAAACCATCCAGTTCACGCCCATTCGGCGACATTACTCATGCTCAGCGAGCTACTCGACGACATGCTGAGTAGTAATTTTCCTCGCCAAATTTTATAGGTCTTCCAATTATTGTAGGGGTCCAAACGGCGGTGGCCGTCGGGGTCACCGACGTGGTTGGTGATTCGCTAATAAATTTCAGGGATTGCTGAGTTTTACATACTCCAATATAAAATTTTCTTGAGTCTAACAGCGGTTTGGGTCGGGGTCGCAAACCTCTTCGGCGATTCGCTGAACGGACCTGATGCTCACCAACCTGCACTTTTCGAACACTTTTCACGCTTCCACTTACACAATCAACACACCATTATTTTTCAAAGAAACATAAAGCAATAAAGGGTATTTTGTTGCCTCCCAAGCAGCGCCTTAGTTAACATTGTGGAACGACATAAGTCCACCTTCAAACCTCATTATTGGGGTTAGCCATAGTATCACTAGGCAAATGCCCCTGCTGTCTCGGGTTGAGATGAGATGATATATGACCCATTCGGGTCTCCAACTGCTTGAATGACACTGAATGGGAGGTGACGGTCTGGCTAAGGGTAGACACATCTTCTTTCATTTCTTTTAAAATCTTGTATGACCCTTTAACTTTGTTTAGGATACGAGAGAGCATATCCTCAGACCGACCACCTTCCGAATCTTTCGCCTTTTGGCGCTCGTGGGGAGGCACATACCTATCCTTCTCCCCATCCTTCCAATTCAGATTATGGTCCCTCAATTCAGGATCTCGATCTTTCCAACCTTTATCCCTAGCCCAACCTTGGTTACCACCATGCCTCATGTAGTTTGAACGATAGCCACCTCCTTGGTTGGCTAGGAAATTTACCTCCTCATTATACAAGGCTTCAAACTTGGACTTATCCGGATTAGCACACCCGACACCCACGGAATTGACACTTTGAGCACCAGCTCCCATGACATTTTTAGACAAAATATCAAGTTGTGTCATGATCTGGGCCATGCTTTGGTCCCTCTCTTGGTCCTTCTCCATTTGTTCCTTAGTAAACTTTAACGTGAGAGGGAAGACCTTGTCTCCACAGGTATACCACGCCATGTTTATGGTATTCATGCAATCTAATAGCTGAGCAGCTATCACATAAGGTTGCTGCATCAAACCTCCCGGAGAGAGTTGGTCAACAACACCCTTATTTACCAAATCCATACTCCGGTAAAAATACTGAAGCAACACGTTATCATGCAAGCCATGGGTTGGGTATTGAAGCAACAACTTTTTGAATCGCAACCAATGTTCATGAATAGGCTCACCTTCTAGACGCTTGAAGCTCTGAATGTTGTCCTGAAAAGTCATCATATTCAAGGGAGGAAAAAATCGCACTTGAAATGCGATGACCAACTCCTTCCACAAAGTGATTGATTCACGTGGCAATTCAGTCAGCCACTTGCACGCCTCTCCCATAAAAGAAAACAGGAACAACCTCAACTGGACCGATTCTTGGGAGATATTCTTGAAAGAGAATGGTCTGCATACATCCACGAAATTTCTAATGTGCTCATGGGGATCCTCATGAGCCAAACCGCTGAAAAGTCCTTTTAGTTGCAATAGTTGTAACATAGTACTCATGATGTGGAACACCGCATTCCCTTTGGCCGGAGGTAAGCGAATGGAACCAATACCTCCCATGAGATGGGGGTCATTAGCATAAGGCTTGTTGACATCGTTGAGATTTCCGATGTCGTCTTGATAGCCTACTTTGCTGCCATTGCTATCATTTACGCTCATACTTCATGTTTACAACACAAACAAGTAAAACAAAGCTAAAAATTAAGTATATAGAGTTATAACTAACAAGAACAAAATCCAACTTAACTAAAAATTCTCAATAAGCACCACTCCCCAGCAGCGGCGCCATTTTGACTTGACGTATCCGGACGCTTCATCCAATACTAAGCGTCCACAATCGTTCAATAGTAATATAACCCAACCAAGGATTGGGATCGTTCCCACAGGGAGTGGTTTGTAATTGAGAATCAATAGAAAAGCAAAATTATGTTCAAGTTAATTATAGCTATAGATGTTAACGAGTATAAACATGATAAATTAAAAAGGGTGACACAGGTGTCAACTATCGAAGAGGATTTTGTAAGCAATTATCAACTAAAGTGACAACTAAAGCGAAAATACAAATATGGAGACGGGATTCTTGGGATGTGATTGGAATATGGGTTGAAATACACAACCGGGTAAATGCTATTGATAGGAACTTGATGTTTGCGTAATAAAGACACAACTTCCAATGCAAGTGTCTACGATCTTACAATAATAAAGTAACCCAACCACGGGTTGGGGTCGAGTCCCAAGGGAGTGGGCTTGAGAATTAATAGAAAAATAAAATTAAGTTCTAATTAGTCATATCTAAAAACATTATCAAATGTAAACATGTTAAATCTAAGGGGTGACGCACGTGTCAATTATCAATGGGGGTTTCTAATCAAGTAAAGAGCAAAATCAGCAAAAATGCAAAGAGTACAAATTAAGGAGATGGGATTCTTGGGATGTGATAGGAATACGGGATAAACTAAACTATTGGGTACATGCTTTTGATAATAAATCCGTTGAATATTTGTGACTAGGCTAGACAATAGTGGGGGTAAATTCTCTCTCGAGTAACTTACCCCGAATCAAATGGGTTCCTCTCGGACACCCACTTGCCGTATGAAGAACAACCTCTGCCTTAGCCCACTCACTCTCTCGAGTTGAGTGTGTGGGAAAAGGACTAGGGTTCACTCTCTCAAGATGAAGCTCATGTCGACCCACTCCCATCGGCCATCAGTTTAGTAGTCTTAGTTTTACGACCGCTCTCTCGAGCAAGCCGGAAACACAAATGTGAAATTGTATTTGCAACTGCAATTTCATTAAGCTCCACCACAACTACTAAACGAAATCACATTTACACAAAAATAAACCATCAACAAGCAAGACCCAATAGATAATCTAATCCATATTCACAAAATCACACCCCAAGAATTGGGTTTTAGCTAGACATGTAAAAGAGATAGAAATTTATACCAAAATGAGTTTGCATTCAAATGGGTATGAAGATTTAAGTCTCAAAACAAGCAAAGAATGAAGAATCCACAAGACCCAAGTCAAAATTCTTGGAGTTGAAACCCTTTGAATCTTCAAGTTCTTCAAAACCCTCTCCAAACAAATAACATTCTAAGTCTATGTTAAAAATTCTATAATAAAAATCTGATATTAAGCTACAACTCTCAACGAGTATTTATAGTTTTCAAAAATCTGTGTTGCAGCAGATCATTCGGCGTCGTTAGTCGAGATCGCCGATCAACTCGGCGATCCGCCCTTTGGTAGGTTTCATTGACGTCTTGTGTTAACCTTCAACATCATCATGTTTTGGATCACTGGCGACATAGTACAGCTTCGCGGTACTGCTCGGCGATACGCCGACTGCTCCTTTTCACCGTCGATTTGATCCGTTCTTTCAGGGATCAGCACACTGGAACAAAAAGCGAAGATAAGACATTTTGGCGACTCGCCGAATGGGTTCGGCGATTCTCAAATCTTCATTTCTTCGTTCTTTCAACTGCTTTTGTTCCTTTTTGCTAAGTTGTGTCCATGCTTTCCCTCAAACTCCAAATATCGGAAACCGAAGGGTTTTCATTATTGAGATAAAATATGCATTTGAGGACACTAATTATATCAAAATATAGCCCTAAATGAGTCGAATTTGTGGACTCATTAACACCCCCAACTTAAACTTTTGCTTGTCCTCAAGCAAACTCCAGTTCAGTCGTTCAAAAAGGGTATCTCGAATAGTGCTACACAAGACTCAATCATGAATGCACACAACAAGACTCAATTTTCTGACGCAAAAATCAAATGTGCACTCAAAGATTCAAGTTGTGACTCACCAATATCAAAGAATCTCATACACACAATATTTGCTTCAAATGCAAGTTCAAGCTCAACTAATTTGTTCTAATGCCCTCACATAAAGAATGTTTCCATATTCACACAATGGTTCACAATTTAAAGCTTCAGAATCAGAGGCAACACTCACACTCACAATGAAGAACACAATGCAGAATTTCACCCATAGGTTTGCCCATATTTTCCAATCAACACTAGCTTCAGCTCACTCAACATCAAGAAGGTCTTATCAAGGCTTGTAATGGGGCTGAGTGCAAAGGTATGGTCATTTAGGCTTAGTGAATTTCTTCCTCATGAAATGTGGTGCTCTCAACACTTTCTTTACTTTTCTTTCAACATTTTCATTAGTGCTCTTAAGTCATCCTATTATTCACTTTCCATGAATTGTTTGGAAAGCCCATTTTTTTTGTACTTTATTCCACAACTTTCTTTTTCATTCTTTTTCTTTTTCTTTCTCTTTCTCTCCTTTTTTTTATATGGAGGGGTTCCATTTTTCTCAAAACCATGGGTAAGAGTAGACTTTCCTTGCACTTCTTGACTTGCCCTTATCTTTTCACCACACCCCCAACTTAGGCTTTTGGCCTAAGTTGGCTATTCAACTAAACCACAACTTCATGAGGATTATGGGTAAAGGATAAAGAAAGGTCATTGTTTTCATCAAATTTCTTTCAAAGAAAGGTAAGGCTCATGGGGTGTTCAAAAGAGGTTTACACACACTCACAAGCTAGGCCACAGAAGAGGTATATGTCAAATTGGCTCACACTCTTAGAAGTTGCCTAAGATAATATCAAGAGATAGCATCACTTAGTTGACTGGACCAACGGAGAAAATTTAAACAAGTATTTATAGTTGTCAAAAAGTGTGCTGCGAAGGTTCAGTCAGTGCAGTTAGTCGGGATCGCCAATCCACTCGGCGATCTGCCCTTTGGTCATTTGTATCGCCTTTTTGCTTGTTCCTTTAGCATCCTTGAGGTCCTATAACTTTGAGCGATAAGGTCTTTTCAAGGCTTGTAACAACGCTGAGTGCAAAGGTATGGTCATTTAGGCTCTATGGCTATAGTCCTCATGAGATGTGGTGTGAACAATACTTTCTTTTCTTTTCTTCATCATTTTTCATTCGTGTTTACAAGTCATCCCATTATTCACTTTCCATGGACTACTAGAAACCCCATTTCTTTTTGTATTTTCACAACTTTATTCCACAACTTTTTCATTCTTTTTCTTTTTCATTATTTTCTTCTTCTTATTTTTTTATGGAGGGGTTCCATTTTTCTCAAAACATAGGTAAAAGGGAACTCTCTTGCACTCCTTGATTTACCTTCTCTTTTCACCACACCCCCAACTTAGGCTTTTGACCTAAGTTGGCTATTCAAACAAATTACAAATCATGAGGATTATGGGTATTGGATCAAAAAAAGGTCACAATGTCATCAAGTCTCTTCCAAGAAAAAGGTTAAGGCTCAAAGGGGGATCAAAAGAAGTTAACACACTCACAAGGTACGCCACAAAAAGAGGTATAATGTCAATTTGTTTCACACTCTTTAAAGTTGCCTAAGATCATATCAAGAGTTCACATCACTTAGTCAGCCGGACCAACGGGGAAAATTCTAGGTGCCATCACACATGGTTCACGGTAAGCTCATCACACAAGGCATTGATACCAAAGTCAAACAAGACTCCACACTTTTGCTAGTGTGCAATGTTCATCACAAGAGACTCAATTCGATACTTGGCTAGTCACAACCAGATGCAAATAGTTCACATATTGGCTATGCAGCTTCATTTGGTTTCATCGTAGCCGCACATTCAATTTTGTTCGATTATGAGCACTATTCAAGTCATCGATATTGATCAAAAATGATATTCAAATTTGCACAAGGATAGCCACATTCAATACAAACACGAGGTGGCAAAAAAAAATTCTGAAGGGTCAAAAATCATTTATAATTAAAAATACGGAGCAACAAGCTCAAACTTTCCACAAAAAGTAGTGTACAACACAATTTTAGCTTAAAACCCAAATATATAATCAAAACCAATCAAGTCACAACAATTCACACAAAAGGTGGGCCTCACCCCACCACAAATAAAATCATTTTTCCTCAAATGCAAACAAAGAATATCTTAAACTGAAATAAAGTAAGACAGAGAGGGCAAAAAAAAGGATCATGTCTACACAATCGCTCCATCTGTCTAGGCATCAGTGCCCGGTATAGTACTCTAGATCTGGGTATCAGTATCTGGGGTCACCTCAAAAGAACCGTAGTACCAAACCCACTAGGAGCTACCACGGGTGTATCCGCCAACAAGTTCCGCACAACTTCATAGAATCCCCGAGCCCATAAAGGAATAAGGAGAAGGAGGCCTTGGGGAGTAGTCTCCCTGTCAGAATTGGGCCTCTTGCCCTTGCCTTTATCTCCAAGTGGAGGTTGTGGTCTTCCCTTCTTGGGAGGATTTGATCTCCCTTTGCTTATTTTGAAATCTCATGCTCTTATCTTTCGGGGTGGCATGATTCTCCCAGCAACTTTCGGTCTAGCCATGTCTGCAAAACATTGAGAAAAAGTTAAGAAAATATTTAAATAAAAGCACAGAAAATCAGTTGCAGACAGACTCGATGAACTGTTTTGCTAGTCGCCAAATCACTTTGGCGAGCTAGATCAGGCTCGCCAAAAGGATTGTCTTTAAAGCTATGGCAAGTTGGCGATGGGAAAGGCCTTTCGGCGAATCGCAGACAGATTTTGGCGAGAAAGGGTGAACCCGCCGAAAGTTACAGTGCAAAAAGGGATCAGGGATGTAGACAAAGGGCGATCAATAAGTCTTTCGGTGAGTTGTCGAGTGCCTTCGGTGACCTCAGGCTTCTCTCCGAAAGTTACAGAGCCCAACAACCTATTTAGCAAGAAATTAAAGGCGAGATGGGGAATTTCGGCTAACCGCCGAGTGGTTCGGCGAGCTCGACCTAGCTCGCCAAATGATCCAACATGCTTACTTTCAACCCAACTTCTCGAATTCAACCCCGCAACCCCCGAAAACAAAATCGAAGCATGCACAACTTAAGTTTACCTAAGGATCACGTGATGGTTATCATTTGGAGAAATTTTCTAAGAAAAGTATAATTATTATTTTCAATATTTGCTATTATTTCATACATTCATTTATAGTATTTTGTTGTTAAAGAACACATACATTTTTTTCTATTAAGTTTACTTTTGTTATAGTCTATATTCATAGTTCTTAATTTAGCTCAATGTAATAATTCTTAGCTAGTTGTTTCATTGAACTATTTTACATACCGTACATTCCATGTACTAATGTTATTCAATGCTACGTCTTTGAAAATTATGGATTCGGGTATTTAGGATCATGAACAGACACATCATTAGAATCACTTTCGTCTAGCTTCGATGAGATCTACTTGCTTTCGGAGGGATCTAGTTTATCTTGAGTATTAGTAGTTAGTATATATTGTTAGTACAATATTCAAGTAGTTTGGAGTCTTGTCCTAGTAACCTATCTTCACTATGATTAGAGGCTTCATATATAAGTGAGTTGATTTGTATCTTTCACTGCCATTATATAAACATATGTATATGATACAAATTTCAGATTTTTAATAAAGTTGTTGAGTGTGTTTTCTAAGTAATTGAACGTTCATGTTTTAAAAGCTTCTACATTTGTCAATATTCAATCTTATTGCATGTCAAGCCCAAGGAATAGCTCGGGCAAGGGGCAGCAAAAGGGTAATTTATATGGGTATCCACACATATTTATCCATTTTAAATGGTTTGGGTATACAACTTATTTAAAATGGGTAAAAATGAATATTACGCATACTACCCATTTAAAGTGGATCGTTAAATCGATAAAATGGGTAAAAGATGTTCATTCATAAAAGAAAGAAAAATGTCGGGGAGGGGGCTAGAAGGGGGTTAGGAGGTAAAAAAATTAATTTTTTTCTTATAAAAAAAACTAAATTTTTTCATAAGCCAAGCTTAAGGAATTGAAGGAGCAGTTAAAAAACCTTCTAGATAAGGGCTTCATCAGACCTAGTATATCTCCATGGGGTACTCCAGTGTTCTTCGTGAGAAAGAAAGATGGTTCTCTTAGGATGTGCATTCACTATCGTCAATTGAACAAAGTCACAATAAAGAATAAGTACCTCTTCCCCAGGATTGATGACTTATTCGACCAACTTCAGGGTGCTAGTTGTTTTTCTAAAATAGACCTCAGATCCGTCTATCATCAGTTCAGAGTCAAAGATAGTGACATTCCAAATACAACCTTCAGGACTCGGTATGGTCACTATGAATTTGTAGTTATGTCTTTTAGACTAACATATGCTCATGTAGCTTTCATGGACTTAATGAAAAGGGTGTTCAAACTGTATTTGGACTTGTTCGTTATCGTCTATATCTATGATATCTTCATTTATTCTCGAAGTGAGGAGGAGCATGCGATTCATCTGAGAGTGGTTCTGAAAAACTCTCAAACATCTATAGTTATTTGCTAAATTCAGCAAATGTGAATTCTGGTTACAGTCGGTCTCTTTCCTTGGTCACATGGTATCTAACGAAGGGATCTGAGTGAATTTTCAGAAAATTGAAGCAGTACAGCACTGGCCCAGACCCACCTATCTAACATATATCAGAAGTTTCTTGGGTTTGGTCGGTTATTACAGGAGGTTTGTTGAAGAATTTTCATCCATAGCTTTCCCATTGACCAAGTTGACTCAAAAGAAGGTCAAATTTCAGTGGTCAGATGAGTGTGAGATAAGTTTCTCAAAACTAAAGACTAGGTTGACTACAGATCTTGTCTTAACTCTACCAGATGGTTCAGATGTTTATGTGATTTATTGTGATGCATCCAGGGTCGGCCTGGGTTGTGTGATGATGCAGAGAGGTAAGGTCATAGCTTATGTTTCTAGACAGCTTAAGGTCCATGAGAAGAACTACCCAACTCATAACCTTGAGCTTGCAGCCGTAGTATTTGCCGTAAAGATTTGGAGACACTACTTGTATGGTGATCATGTTTATGTATTCACATATCATAAGAGCCTCCAGTAAGCGTAAACCCAGAAAGAGTTGAATCTTCGTTAGAGGAGATGGCTTGAATTCCTCAAAGACTATGACATGAATGTGCTTTACAATCCTGGTAAGGCCAATGTAGTAGCTGATGCTCTTAGCAGGCTATCTATGTGTAGTGTAGCACATGTAGAGGAAGAAAAGAAAGAACTAGCCAAAGATGTTCACCGGCTTGCTTGCTTAGGAGTTTGCCTTAAGGACACATCAGATAATGGGGTGATAGTTCAGCATGGAACATAATCTTCATTGGTAGTGGAGGTTAAGGAAAAATAAGATAGTGATCCTATATTACTTCAGAATAAAGGTGCAGTTAATCAGCAAAAAGTTGAGGTTTTCTCCCAAGGGGGAGATGGTGTGCTTCGTTACCAGGGTCGCTTATGTGTTCCTAATGTGGGTGAGCTGAGGCAGCATATCCTTGCAAAAGCTTATAACTCCAAGTATTCCATTCATCCAGCTGTTGCTAAGATTTATCGTGATCTACAGGAAGTCTTTTGGTGGAACGGCAACATAGCAGACTTTGTGGCTAAGTGCCCTAATTGTCAACAGGTTAAGGTAGAACATCATAAATCATAAGGTATGACTTAGGAGATTAACATTCCTACATGGAAGTTGGAAATGATAAACATGGACTTCATTACGGATTCACCTCGTACTCGCAGACAACATGACTCCATTTAGGTAATGGTGGACAGAGTTACTAAGTACGCTCACTTCTTAGCGGTCAAGACTACAGATTCAGTGGAGTACTACACCAAACTTTACATCAATGAGACAGTTAGGTTGCATGGGGTTCCATTGTCTATCATCTCAGGTAGAGGTCCTCAGTTTACCTCTCATTTCTGGAAATCATTTCAGAAAGTTCTCCATACCCAGTTAAATCTCAATACAACATTTCATCCACAGACAGATGGTCAGGCAGAACGTACCATTCAGAACTTAGAGGACATATTGAGAGCTTGCATGATTGATTTCAAGGGTACTTCGGAGGATCACCTACCTCTCATAGAGTTTGCCTATAATAATAGCTTTCATTCCAATATTCAGATTGCCCCATGTGAGGCACTATATGGGCGTAGATGCAGGTCCCCGATTTGTTGATTCAAAGTAGATGAAGCAGTCGTGATTGGGCTAGATTAGGTTCATGAGGCTATGGATAAAGTTAAACTCATCATAGATAAAATAAGGACAGCTCAGAGTTGTCAAAAGTCCTATAAAGATGTGATGAGAAAGGACTTAGACTTCGAAATTGATGATTGGGTTTTCCTAAAGGTGTCACCTATGAAGGGGGTGATGAGATTTGGAAAGAAAGGAAAGCTCAATCCTAGATATGTAGGTCCTTACAGCATCCTAAAAAGGGTTGGTAATGTAGCATATGAGTTAGAGTTTCCAGCAGAACTAGCAGCGGTTGATCCAGTCTTTCATATTTCCTTGTTGAAGAATTGTATGGGTGATCCAGAATCAATAGTACCATTAGAGAATGTGGTGGTGAAGGATAGTCTAACTTATGAAGAGGTGCCAGTTGAGTTCCTTGACCGTCAGGCTCGTTGGTTGAGAAATAAAGAAGTAGCTTCAGTGAAGGAGTCGGTCCGTAGAGGGAGCTACTTGGGAAGTAGAAGAAGCCATGAAGGCCAAGTATCCTCACCTCTTCCCTTCCGATTCCGTTTCAACATAAGGTAATATTTCCTCTCCAGTCTCTCAGTTTACTCCTGCATAAATTCAGTCTTAGTATCTTGTTCCTTCCGTTATTCTTGCATTTTAGCATATTTGCATGAACAGGGAACTTAACTCAGTTAGATATCAGTTCTTAGTACTTAGTAGTGGGGATTGCAGCTCCTTCCCTCCATACTCAGCTTGTTTAGACTTCTTTCGAAGATGGATGTTCCCAAGGGGGAGATAATTTAACACATTGGATCTAAAAATGAAGAAAATCCTAGTTTTCAAAAAGCTGGTGCCAGTACCAACAGAACCACCCATGGATCGTAGGTAGATCCACGGACCATAAGTAGAGTTCCATCACTAATGTCCAAATTTTGATGGTCTCTAATCCCACCCATGGTCGACCAGTACGGTCAGTGGTTGGACCTACAGACCGTAGGTCTGACAGTAGGTGAGGGCCAGTAGCCAATTAGAGGAGAATTAGTTATTGGGTCAACTTCAAACGGTCATATCTTTTAGTAGAAAATGAATTAGGTGGCTCATGACCTATCAAATTAAAGATAATTGAATCCTCTTTTCAATGCCACCGAGTTTGCTAAAATCCCATCTTGGGGTAAGAATTTATGCTCATTTTAGTGAAGCCCTATTAGGCAGAGCTTGACCGACGACCCCCACCGACGGTTGGTAGGTCAAACGATGGCCCGTCAGTCTTATAGTAGGTGGCACTCGTCAAATTTAAGTCAGGGTCATTTTGATCATTTCCCCTATGTGTTGGGCACTTAAACTATGTCGTTCGATGCCTAAACTACGTCGTTTTACTCAATTTATGCCTAATAACTTAGTCAGACATACTCAGAACCTTCATTCATCCAAACTTAGAGAAAAAAGGAGAAGAAAGAGGCGTCAGTTTCCTAAGAACAATCAGAAGGTTTGCTTCAAGTTTCAGCCATTGGAGGATTTCTCTGAGTATGTGGGATTTCACTAGTGGGTTCCTTTCATCCACTAGGTCCCTAGAATTAAGTCAGCTCTTATATTCTCTATATCTTGTTTAGACCTAGGTTTTATAAAACCTTGGAGTTTTGTTGTGATTAGGTTGTTGTAGTATCCCTAATCGAAATAACAGGTTTTCATAGAATGTTTGCTTAATTCCTTGTATCAAACTCAGAACCCTAGTTTGTGTAGATTCTCCTAGTTCATGAATTAAACTTGCTATGTCAGTTAAACAGATAATCATGTTTTAGATTTCGAATGTCACATTATCAGTATATATATGTCGCATTCTTAGTTAACATGTCAGTATTTTGAGCTATTCAGTATTTCAGTCACATTTCAGTCATATACATATTCAGGTGGGAGTACACTTAGGACCGAGTTGGACTAGGGTTCAGCGTACCCTCATAGTCCCACAACTACGTGCCCATGTAGAAGTATAAGTCCCCTATGTTGGGCATCAGATTTAGTGATCACGCTAGTCATGCCTTTATACCCCTGCCAAGGTATATTGGGTCCTCTCAATAGGGCTTATACATCGGAATCCACATTTAGCTCACGTGGTTTTATGTCGGTTAATAGTAGCTCCCATAGTCAGACTCCTAGTGCATTAACCAGGTTTTCAGTATATACTTCAGTATTCAGTTTAGCATGTCATGTTCATGAGTATCACTTGGTCATTGCATTCAGTTTAGCTTTTCAGTTATCTTTTCAGTATTTACAATCAGTTTACAGTATTGCTCAGTTATGCCTTATTTCAGCTTATATATACTTGTTCAGCTTAGTATTTATATCATGCATGCTTAGTACATTCCAAGTACTTACGCATATTGTACGCTACATCCTTTCAAGATGTAGGTTCAGGTACTCAGCATCCAAATCGCGCTTATATCAATTTTATGTTCGCATTTCAGCAGCTTCAGTGGTGAGTCCTCATACTTCGAGGATAATAGACATGTTTTTCATTTTAGTCTTTTCATTCAGTTTTCATCTTTGTTTGAGTTAGTTGGGGTCATGTCCCAGTAACTCAACTCAGTTAGAGGCTATTCAGACATAGTAGTAGAATCGGCTTGAATTGTTAAGTTTAATATTTCAGTTGCTATCAAACTCTTAGTTTGTTTTATATCTTCAGACTAGTTGAGTATTCCCCACTTTCAGTTATCTATTGTTTTAGCTTCCGCATAAGATATGTCTTATTCATTTATTCTCAATATGCTTGATATATACCAAACACAGGGTTAGCTTGGGGTCACTCGTGATCCTAGGTCCGGTGTTACGTCAAGGGGGTAGCCTCGGGGTTTGACAGTTAGTAAAAACAATAAAGTTTGGTATACAAGTAATGATAACGTGTCACTTCTACATTTGGGGTGTTCAAGGAACAAGAAGAAAAGAACCAAGAGCATGACAAAAGCATTGCTATATTGACCGCTCAGCTTGAAATGTTATCCGAACACATTACTAGAGGGGGATCAACCTCAACAAATGCAATATCCTGGGGTGGGTATGATGAAGAGGTATACATGAGAGGTGGAAATCAGAGGGTTTTCTGCCAAGTCATCTAAAGATTGCCGAAAATCAAGGTTGGACTAATAGACTTGAGGAGAAGTGTTTCGGAAGAGAATGTGAAAATGTTAGCTATGAACAACCTTTCATTCCACATGAACCAAAAAAGACACAAACTGATTATTTGTTGAATAAAATCTTAAACAAGGTGGAGGGTTCAAATATGATTTTGAAAGGAATGAAGAGTGATGTTTTGACTTTGTCCACCACCATGCTCTCTGATGCATCCTCCATCAAGTCACTTGAAGAAAAGAGGGGAAAACCAACTACTCTTGTGTATGCTAATACTTATGAGAGTGAATTGTCTAATGCAAAGGGGAATCAAAGAAATTCACTCCATGTTTCAGCCATCGTTACTAGAAGTGGAAAGGCATTGAAAGAGATCATAAGACCCGACAAATTTAATGCTCAAGAGTTGATTGATTATAATGAATCACCTAAGGAAATGGATAAAGCTCAAGAAAAAGAAGGAAAGATGAGCAACAGACAAATATATATATAAAAAGTGGTATTGAGGCTTCATCCACATTAACTCGAGTAAAGATCAAACCTTTGTTTCCTCAAAGATTGAGGAAAATAAATGACAATGCAAAAATCTAAAAGTTTGTAGAAATAGTGAAGGATTTGAAACTGAATATTCCATTAGTGGATGCCTAGACCAAAATATCAAGTTCTGCTATATACATGAAAGAGTTGGTGACGAAGAAAAGGGTGATAGATTGTGAAACAATTGAATGGACGCACTCATTTGGTGCGGTAATGGTAAAGAATGATGTCCTCAAGAGAGATGACCCAGGAGTATGGGTGGCAACGGGACTGGAACGGATCGAAACCGGAACTAAACCGGCCACAACGGGCCGAAACCGTACCGGAACCGGTAATTTCGGGAAAACATATCAAGACCCGTCCCGGACCGGAAACTGGGTCCCAACGGCTATATTTAAAAAAAAAAAATTATTAAAATTAAAAAATTAGGAACATTACTCAAAAAATATTAAAACTTTTATAATTTTAAAGTAAAAAATTTATACTTTTAAAGTTTTAAATACAAACTTTCAAACTTTAAAAGTATAAAAGTTTAAATTTTATACTTTAAAAGTTTGAAAATTTAAATCAAACTTTAAAATTATAAAACTATAAAAGTTTAAATTTCACACTTGGAAGTTTGAAAAGTTAAATTCAAACTTTAAAGCTATAAAACTTTAAATTTCACCCTTTAAAAGTTTTAAACTTTAAAATTCAAACTTTAAAACTATAAAAGTTTAAATTTCACCCTTTAAAAGTTCGAAAATTTAAATAATTAAATTCAAAGTTTGAAAATTTAAATTCAAACTTTAAAACTATAAAAGTTTAAATTTCACACTTTAAAAGTTTAAAACTTTTAAATTCAAGACAATAAAAAAAAAATTAAGGCAAATAGCCTATACTTTTATTAATATTCATTAAATAGTACAAGTTGAATTACAAAATATTAGTAGAGTATTAAAAAATCTAATCTACACAACCACCTTCTAGGAAGGGTTCTGTTTGAATTAGACCTCGAATTATTATACTCATACTAATAGACATTCAAATTTAATAGTTCATGCTACCTAGGAAATCTTTTTTTAAATCATTTAACATTTCTCTAGTAACATGATCTGGAATTGGTTGATTAGCTAGTTCCTCCATTGCATCAATGTCGTCATCACTAAAATCTTGCATTATTTCATCAACGTCATTTTCAAATTTGGTCGGTAAAGGTGGACGACCATAACTCCTTCT
>JAJONS010041408.1:0-18755 GCA_029582315.1 Solanum tarnii x Solanum tuberosum | reverse complement strand
ATATATATATATATATATATATATATATATATATATATATAGAGAGAGAGAGAGAGAGAGAGAGTTTATAGTTAGTAAGTGTTGTTTGTTTTTGTAGATATTTAAATAAAATGAATTTCTAATGAGTTGAGTCATGAAAAGTTGATAGAAAGAAGTTGAGTGAGAGTTCATGTACAAGATGAGGAAAGAAAATGGGAAATTAGTAAGGTTGTGTGAATGCTTTGAGAAGGTTATATCACTATGAACAAAAATTTATCGTACCAAGACCATCAACCCCGTCACAAGCCTTGAAAGTCCTTTGTGATTTTATGAGAACTAATTCATTGATCGTTAGGAAAATATGAGCAATCATATGGGTAAAAGCATGCAATTTTTTTTCTTTGTCAGTGTGGGAGTTCATTTCGATTCCTTAAATTAAAAATTGGTTTGTGATATGAGAAAATAGAATCATTCTTGGTGTGAGGTCACTTAGGCACTCTTGTTGAGCCTTGTTTTGCATCATAGTGAGTTTTGTGAGAATATCTTTCAGTTGATAGCAATTAGACATTGCTTGAGGTTTTTGATGTATAATTGGAAGTTGCATATCTTGAACATAGCCTTGTGATAACACTTGCAGGTTAGCTCTCAAGAAGCACTGTTTGTAGACATCTTTATTGAACTAATTGATCTCACGATTTACTTGAGGAAAATCAAAAGTTTAAATTTAGGGTGTTGATGAGTCAGAGATTTTTGACTCATTATAGACTTCTAGTTCATTGAATTGTGTCCTCAATGCTTGTTTATGTCTATTTATTATGCAAATCTATTTGAATTTCAGCTATGAGAGCTTAAGAAAAAAATGAGGACAACTGAAAGTAAAAGAAGCCAAATGCATGAAAAAGTGATGAAATGGGTGAAACTGTCGATCGCCTAAGTCACTCGGCACTGCGTGCACCCAAGCTCGCCTAAAAAATTAGAGAACATTGTTCAAAGAATTAGGCTAGGTCAGCGATGTACAATCTTATTTGGTGGCTCGCCGACTCTACTCAACGATATTTGTTGAGGTCACCAAATGTCACTTAAACCTGAAGGGGCCAAAACCAACTCTAAAAAGCCAACTTAACGACGGAGATAAGCATTCCCCGACTTGTCAGTCTGTTCGGCGAGCACGACTTGACTCACTGAATTGGCTAAAAAGTGCCCTTTTGTTAAGATTTTTGAAAATGTATAAATAACATTTTTTAGAGAGAGAAAATTACTTTACACTTTTTGAATATTTCTACACCAGAGAAACTTATGATTTTGGGAGATTTTCCTGTACTTGCGGATTTAGGGATTGAAGGAGATTGTGAATTATATTCTCATTATCTTTTCAACCAATTAGCTACTATGGAGAATCATTTTGATAACTTACTTTTACTTTTCAACATGATTCACTAAAAAATTATAGTCTTAGGGCGTGCACTTGTAATGGAGGCTTAATTAGCATATGTGTTTTCGTTAATTGCTTAATATAATGTTGATTTGATATGAGTCCAGTTGTCTCTTCATTGTTTAACTTATAATTTGAGGTTGCAAACTCTTATTTAATTTAGACCTCTAGTATTGCTTATGAAAGATATCTAGAGTAGAAGAGATAGATAATGATTACTTGATTTAGTTCCTTTTATAGTCATAGCTTGATGAAGTGTCACGACCCGATTTCTCGAGTTATGGTGACACCTACTATAACCCACCAGTAGGTAAGCCAACCCGGAACAACAAGTAATGGGTCTGAGGGCAGAAATTAACAAGAGTAGGCAAAATTTTAAGATAACAATATAAACAGGCGGAAGCAAACCAAAACATTTATACAAATAAAGATCCATCCTAGAACCTAGAAGTCACTAGTACAAAGCTACTAACAAAACAAGTGCAAGTCCCAAAAATTGACCACAAAGACTAGGCTATCTCGAAAGGTAAAATACAAGTCTATATATACAGATGGAGACTGAAATAGTACAAAACACAGTGTGCTCACCCCCGTCTCCAGATCAGACTACTCCAAACTGGATCAACGCTGGCCACTGGTGCTCGAACCTGCATCACGAAATAGATGCAGAGCGTAGCATGAGTATCAAAACAGTAGGTACCTAGTAGGCATCATAGGCCGACTGAACTTGAAAAGTAAAGGCAATATGAAAAGAAGGAATAACACAAACAGATGTCAAGAACGGAAATCTAAGTAACAATGGAATGCACACGAGTGTAGAAAGAACTAACTAAAGTAATCTATAAGCTAACTACACCTAACTGGACCCCCATAAGCCTAGAAGGTACACTCGTGCGCAAGTTTAATTAAAACCCAAACGGACCCCCATAAGCCCGACGAGTACACATAATAACTATAACTAAAGAAAAGTGCATATGAGAACTCAAAAACGGAGAACATCGAACCAGAATTCAACCCCAATTAGTAGAATCTGACAGTACGAAGGCCGGACTTCGAACCGAATGCTCACCAAAAGTACCCAAGTAACCAATCACAAGTATCAAGTAATTGAGGCCAAACGGCTAACCAGATGCTCTATACAAGTATCTGGGTGATAGAGGCAGGACCTTAAACCGGATGCTCTATAAAGGTGCCAATGTAGCTGCTGAAAGAGTCACAATCGATCCATGCTCATAAATGTCCGTGGAACGCCGTCCACACTTAGCCAATCAATGTAAGTCCTTGGAACCGAATCGAAAATCAAATTCAAATTGTGAAGCCGAACTAGTGTCGCCGACGTAACTCGTGAAGCCGTAATATCGGGGAAATAAGGATAACTATCGTCGGAGCAAGCATATCGCCTAGCTAAGTCCCAAACTATCAGACTTAAGTCTGCTACACCAATCTACAAGGATCTAAGCCGGCCGAGCAACGTCGGGGAAAAACTAAAGCCTATTGGTTCCAAATCATGTATTTCTAAGGCAAACCCTAGTCAAACCTAAACTAAGGTCCAACATGCTTCAGATAAATAGTAATCAAGCATACAAGCACTCCACATAGCAAAGAGGGTCAATTAGAACACATAGCATGCTCACAGTTACCCGATAATTCCCGAAAGTGGTCGAAACATGATTTCTAAACACATATGCATGATTCAATAACTACCAACCCAAATCCCAACTAATCAACATGCATTCACACTCTCGAGCTCAATCTAAGAGAGGGAAGTCGTAGCCTACCTGTAGGCCGATCACGCGCGCTCCAAAACACTCATCTGGAGCTTTCCCTTTTCGAATGGCCTCGAAACGCCGACACACTATCAAAAATAGAGTCAGAACGTTATTACGGTCGTTTAGACACTAAAATCGCAAGAAACTAAGACGGACCAATTTCGGGGTCAAAACGGAAAAAGTGAGACTCGCGCTGAAAATTCTGGAATTAACCCCAAAAATAGGTTCTTAAACACCTTCCCGAACTTGTGTTCCAAATTGGAACAAAATTCGGGGGTTGAGACAGTCCCAACACAAACAAGCAATGAAAAACCCAAATCATACTAAAAAGGAACAACAATAGCAGCAACTAATTTACAAGAAAATACCAAAAACGAAGGTCCAGATGCTAAAACCAATTATACCATGACGATCCTCACGAAAAACCCCACAATCTAGACTGTTGAATCACCAGATTCGGACCTAAAATGACCAAGAAATCATCTTCTAAAATTTCGCTAAAATTAAGGTCGAAATGAGCTAAGATAGCAGCTAAAACACAACTTTTTACCTCCAACAAAGCTTTAAATATGAAATCTAACCATGCCAACACGTTCTCCTCGAAAAGTCACTCAAGTTAGCCTCTTGAATCGCCCAAATCGGACCTCTATAGCTCAAGGTATCACACTTTTAGAATGAGGAATAAAGCTAAGTTGGGGTTTTATAAGGGCGACACTGGTCGCTAAAAAGCCCACAAATATGGTCGTTAAAAGCCCAAAATCTGGCCGCTAAAGAACTGCACCAGATTTCAGCTTTGGCTATATTCTTCAAAGTCTCCGATGGGGTGCTCGGAATTCGTTCGGAACCCGATAAAAATAAAACAGATATGCTAACCTACTAAAATTGACAATCCAGACTCAATGGCGCAGTCGAAATTTCCATCAAAGGTCATCTCGATAAAAAGTGGGTCCCACACCCAAATGTCATTTTTACCCAATTCCACAATGGGCCTCGGGATTAGACCGGAAGCCTCGGGAAGCGAACGAAAGGTCGTTCTAGACCAAACTTGACACTCCGGAACTAACCGCGTTGACGGAATTTTCAGTTGCGAGCGTTTTCCAAGAATGTTGTCCAAAGTCAACCTTAGTCCAAATTTCAAAGGCTAAAATGCCTAATGGTCCAAACTCGCATCGAAGGCCTTGATACTCGTGCCAACTATGCTACTAGCCTAATTTGGCCATTCCGAAGCTGATGGAACCGTCAGAATTCTATTCTGAGGTCGTCTTCTTAAGCTATTGATCGAAAATGATCGTTCAAGGTTCATAAGCTCTAAAACACTAAAATTCGCACCATAACCAAACGAACGACCAGGTGACCGAACTGTCAGTCCCAGCAAGTCATAAATGACTTGGGGTCGCTACAGAAACTCTCTAAACGAAACACAGTAGGCAAGATACAGAAATGACCAGGAGGGTCATTACATGAAGTTTGGCTGAATCAATGTTTCAAATTAATTTCTATTGTTGCACATGTTGGGGTTTGATAAAACCCACCTGAGATAAGATGGCTGATTGATAAATAGTTGTCATTATTGTAAATCTAGCCTACTCATTGACAATCAAATGATTTTAGCAATTGAATTAAACTCATTTTGTAAAATTATCATTCATTTACACACATTCCTAAGAATCTGCTCTTATTCTTGAAATATCCATTGTCTTAAGATTGCTACTGTTAATTGTTAAAATCTTGTTAACTAAACTCGAATTGTTAATCAACCCCCATTTACATTCATGCAAAATTAGCTAAACATACAGAATTCTAGTGCTTGAGATCACATCATAAGTTGAATTACTATCGACCATTCCCTATGAGATGGACCCGAACTCCTTGTTGGGTTATATATTGTGAACAATTGTCTATACATCGATTTGTAAGCTATATAGTTGAACGTTATAAAAAATTATAGTCATTTACAAATACATTCATAGTACACAATAATCAAGGCGACCACTACAACAAAAAATGATCTTTAGTGGCAATAAATTTTTTATTGCCGTTATATATATACTTTTGGCGGCAATTAACACTCTTTGTATATGTCCCAAAAGCCTTTAGCGACATTGGATCTAATGGCACTTAATTAATGCCAATAAAGACTTTAGCACTCTCTATTAATATGTTTATTTATTGCCGCTAAAAATTATTTTTGTTGTAGTGGACTCAATAGAATGAGTGATCTAAAACCAAAATTTAGAAAAAAGAGATACATTTATTTATTTATTTTAAAAATTTATTCTCATAAGTTTTAAAAATATATTGTCATTGATTATAATATAATAATTAATTTTTCTTTTTCAATTGACTGTATACCATTTCTTGTAATATTTTGTCACAATAATAAATATATATAAATTATTGTATGTTACATAACAAAACAAATGTTTAAATCTCTCTTATTGATTATAGTTTTGAAATATTTTCAATAGAATCAACTGTTACATTAAAAAAAATATATTCTAAAAGTGTTTAAAAATAAAATTAAGACTTCATTTCATTGAATATGCCAATTAAAGTATCATTCTTTTACTTATATAATATTTCATAATATTTTTAATTACAAAAAAACAATATTATATTGATTGTTACCTTTAGAAGACATTCAAAGTTAAGACAATTTTTTTTTAAAATTTAATTATTTGATAGTCTAATTAGTTTGAGATGAAATGTTTAATAAAACATCTTACAAAGTCAATATTAAAACATGATTGATTCAAATTGAATAAATTAAGAAATAAAGAGTACATGTAAATCTAATTGTCTACAATTTTAAGTATAATTATACTTCTTCAGTTTCTATTATATGTTGTCTTTACAAAAAATATATAATTATTAATATTTGTCATTTTCACAAAATCAATGCATAAATGACGCTATTCTTCTTATTTTATCCTTGAGAGTTATTAACCTTGAAAGTATGAATTTGAGCAACATTCATGTTCATTGGACAATTTAATTAATCAAAATAAATTAATTTATGTTCATTTATTGAAAATTTGACTTCAAAAAAAAATAAAATACTACCTCCATACATTTTTAATTGTCATAGTTTTCTTTTTAGAGTCAAACTATAAAAACTTTGACTAACATTTTACTGTATTTTTTCCATCATATTGATATGCAAAAAAATGTAATTCATAGTACTTTTCGTATAATTTTTGAATATCTAAATTTTTTGTTTAAAATATTGAATTAATGTTATTTAATTTATTTTTGAAAATTAATCAAATTAACCTTTAAAAAAAACAATATGCAAATAAAAGTGAACGAGAGATCAAAACATAGTTTGTTAAGCCAGTTACCATCTAAAATGTGATACATATAAATAGAAACGAACTTTCTAATTAATAATAATAGTAACATTTTCTTCCAGTGTGCTATACGGTGCTTCTCACCATTTATACTCCATTTTACATCGCCTTCATCAGATCTGGTCTTCTCTTTTATGTATGTATCTCCTTCATCTTTTGTCTGCTCAGTTCTTTTGGTTCTTCCTTTAATCTTGCCTCTTGCTCGAATTCTGCATCTTCGGTATGTTTTTGTATTTGATCGAACTGAATTTGGGGGTTTCTTGATTCATTGGAGGCCCTTATTTTTTGGGGTCTAAAGTCACTGCTTTAGGGTTTTGATTTCATTGTCTTACGGTCTAACTTTTAACTAATCTTGAACTATTTCATTTGCAGATTCTTCTAAGAGGATTTTGGTCCACTATTCACTTGTCTTAGCATGGTAAAGTTTCACCAATTGCTTATTCTTGTTGGACATATATTTCTTATGCAAACATATATGTATGTGTAATGTAATTACCTATGTGTGATGAGTAATTGGCCTTTCAATTTCAACATCAGTTATATGCCCCGCATTCATATATGCGGTTTAACTTAATCTGTATGCAATCTAAATGCATAAATGCCAAATTTTAAGACAAATGCCATGATTTCTGCCCTTTAAAATGATTGGGACTACTTCTTGCAGAATTATATTATTGGAGCGTTCAAGCCAGCATGCAACATCTCAATCACGTTTGGTGATGGAAAATCCCGCAAACAGGTAAGTTATCAGTCTCTTAGAACTTATCATGTTTATAACACTTGTCAATCAAGATGATGCCTTTGGTGGATATTGATGAAATAGTTTCTACAGTTACGTGTAGCAACTTTAGCTCATGAATGTGCTTATTATTTTTATGAATTTTATTCTATTACCTGATCAGGAGCTTTAGTCACGTTAGTAGAAACACTTTTGTCTTCAGTCATGTAAGACAGCCAGTAGGCAGAAATTGCTCAATATCAACTTCACAACCTGGATGGGAAAAAAGTAGCTGAGATACTATATATTCTTTGTTTCGGCTAATAGCAGCTTGTTGTTCCATGAGATATTTCCCCCCCTTTGATGATCTATATGCTGCTAATTGGTCTTTTTGCTTAATATAAATTAATCGATTGTGTATCAAAGCTCACCCTTGTTGCTTGCTGTCCATGAAATTTCATTTAATTTGGTGCACTATTGTTATATGACAAAACTATCCCCTCCGGCCCCCTCCCCCTAAACAACAAAAGCTATTTTTGCATGACAGACAATGCAATTATCAGAAAATAAGGCATGATACCTCCTTGTTAAAGATAGTCAAAAATCATTAAACCACAAACCCAGTTTATACTTGTGCCAATAGAGAAAAGGTGACATAAGATAGTAACTTAAAGTCAGGGAATTGGATAGAGTTGTTCTTTAGAGGGAGTAGTATCAATAAGCATGTTACATTTTCCATTATTGGTACACCCCCCCCAAAAATATTTAAAAAGAGAAGTTTAATATCAAAGTCCAGATCAGATGAATGCTGTAATTATGTGTCTAATTAGTGTAAAGCAGATGAACTGTGAAACAAGATGTACTGCCTTAAAATATGCATGTAAATAGATGCAACCTATCTCCTTTTTAAAAAATAAATAAATTTATTTATAAGAACATATAGCTAAGTAATTGATTAAGATTGGGCACCTGCAAGAACTAGGAAAGTAGCAAAAACTCTTCAATACCTCCCAAATACAAGTCAACTAATCTCTAAGGTAAAAGGAACAGGAAACCCAACAATAAATCCAAGTGCAATATTTTCTTTATAAGAAAATCCAAGCAACTACAAGTCGGTAGCAATAGGAATTCAGCATCTACTTAATATTCTTCTTAGGCCTCAACTGGTTGTTGTGTTCACACTTATTCTTGCGACAGTTGACAGCATGAGGATGCAACCGATCATTGCACTTGCGGCATATCATCTTGTCCTGATTGTATTTCCTAGCCAAAGCCATCAACAATGGCTCAATGATTCTCACCATGAAGCCTTAGCACTAGATGTAGAGTTGATTTTTTCTGGATGTTGTAGTCCGCCAAGGTGCGGCCATCCTCGAGCTGCTTACCAGCAAAAATCAGCCTTTGCTGGTCTGGAGGGATTCCTTCTTTGTCTTGTATCTTGGCCTTAGCATTGTCGATAGTATTGCTGAATTCGACTTCCAGAGTAATGGTTTAACTGGTCAGAGTTTTCACGAATATCTGCATTTTCACGATGAAATTTGCCTTCTTCCTTCAGCTCCTCCTTGCAACCTACTTCACTTATCCGAAAAAATAAAAAATAGAAAAGAAAAAAAAATAGGTGCAACCTATCTCAACTGAAGAAGTGTCAAAACAAAATTGGAGACTTGTTGACTCTACAAGTTGACTGCTTGCTTGGTGTACTATTTTCTGTTAGGTCCCCTTGAAGAAGGAAAATGGTCAAACTGTTATGGTGCCACTTTTCCAAAGTCAAGAAAACATTGCTGGAAAGGTATTATTCATGTAGCATACTAATGATTATGATAATACGCTTTTATTTGTTACTTGTAGAAAAGTATCTAATTGTTTCAAGACCTTTCTTTGAGAATATAGTTTCATTATGACTTCAGATTTCTGTAGAACCAGTATCAGGAAAGAAGGTTGAACATAATGGGATCAAAGTTGAGCTTCTTGGTCAGATAGGTGAGCTTTGACTCGTGACAATTTTAAACAACTTTTTATCCGCATGCGATTTTCAGTCTCGTGTCCTCGAATCAAGTGCACAGATTACGAATGAAATTACATTGATCTTTTCTAATTTGACCTTCACATATCAATATACCCAATCTTTCTGCTATCTGCTTTCTACTTTTTTTTTTCCTTTTCTGTCATTAAGGTGTTCAAGGTGGGTTGGACTAAGGTAACCACTTTGTGTTACTGGCAATCTAAGTAAAAGTTACGGTGAAAGTCTGTTTCTCTGTAACATAGGTAGCATGCTTCTTGCAATCAACCTGAGAAATGAGTGCAGTTTTCAGTCCATATGCTTATATCTTCATAGTCAGTTATCCTATATTTCAATTCATACATGCTTCTTGCAATCAACCTGAGAAATGAGTGCAGTTTTCAGTCCATATGTTTATATCTTCATAGTCAGTTATCCTATATTTCAATAAATAAGCTTGGCTATCTCCTTATTTTACCCTTGCCACGTCATTCATGGTTGTGTTTGACTTTCAAAAAAGGAAGAACTAGCTTTCCAATGTAGGTTTTAGAGGGTGTTTGGATTGGCTTTTAAAAGCAGCTTATAAGCTAAAAGCCATAAGTTGGGAATACCCAACTTTTAGCTTATTTTTTGTACTTTTTGGCCTAAAAGTAAGTGCTTAAATGCACATTTTATCTTTTCCCAAACACCACAAAAATAGAAAAGGAGCTTAAAAGCCAAAAATACTTAATTTAAGCTAATCCAAACACCCTCTTAGTTTGGTACAACTATTTCGTTCAGGTAAATTTTTGGTTGCTGGTATAATTGTTTTGTGTGTATCTTCTTTTAACGGCTAAACTGCATTGGACAATTTGAACATCTGCTTGACTTATCGAAAAGGGAAAGCAAGCTTTCCTTCTTGCAGCTTCTCACTTGTACGTTCATGTTTCCGTTGCTGTAAATTTTTAGTTCAGATACATGTGTGATTATTTGTTGGTATAATTGTTTCATTTTCAGTCCTTATCTTGCTATGCAGCAATCTACTTATTCTACATCTGTGGTTTTCTAATTTTTTTTCCTGATATTCCTGCTATGGAGAGTTAATTCATGTTGCAATATTTTTCTTGTCCAGAAATGTACTTTGACAGGGGGAACTTTTACGACTTCACCTCCCTTGGTGAGTATTTCATACATGATGCAAGTGGAAACAGAAGAGAGAAATTTATTCCTTTGCTGGGTGAACCTGTAAAAACATGCTATATTGGCTTTCTTGTTTAAATTTGACTGTTGCTTCTGACTTATGAGCTATTGTCAGGGAAGATTATGTTAAGTTTTTAGAGTGTATGGGTATTCTAGTATGTTGATTTTTCTGTGAGTTTCCATATTTCCTGTTCATGGGACCTAGAAGAGTAGTCTAATGTTTCTCTTTTCTTTTCACTTTACTTGTCTTAGGAGTTGACTCATAAGCTGTAGACCCAATTTTATTTAACTTTAAATTTAGCTGGGCCTGGAATTTTTTTCAGGTTCTCAATATTTTAGTTGCTTCATAGTAGAGGATGTAGAATCAGGATTAATTTCTATTATCTTTGTACAGCCACTTTTGTTCTTAGGTTCATTATGCAGCATTCCTTTAGTGGTTTTTCCTAGGAAATTTAGTTGAGGTTGCTAGACTCTCTTTCCCCTATTTCATCTACTGCTTTTCTATTACTCCCATCACAGCATTGTAGTGGTGCCAGGCTGCCCTGTTCATTCTTTTGCTTGAACCTTTCCCTTTGTTCTATTTATCCATGGTTCAGAGACAACTTTTTCAGAGACCCCAAAAATTTGGTGTTCTTCCATTGCCAATTGTTGCATGTTTACCTCTTAAGTTGTGCTACTTATACTTGTCTTTGCTGGACTGCAATACGTTGGTCATTTTCAGTTTGAGCTGTTGTCTAGGGGGTATGCAAGTTTGGTATTAGTGGGTATGCTATTTAGGTGCTACAAGTTATTTGAAATAGAATACTCAAATCTACTGCTTTGACATCCATTTAGAATCATACTTCTTCTTTATCACTGGTTTTCTTTCCTTGTATTGCTTCATTTACTCCATTTAATGTTTATCCTTGTAGTCCGAGAACTGGATGTTCCTGGTGAAATTTATGAAAGGAAAACATATCCTTTTGAGTTTTCAACTGTTGAAATGCCCTATGAAACATACAATGGGGTTAATGTTCGACTTAGGTAAGTTTCTTTTGTTTTGGAACCTTGCAGCATATATATGATACTTTTATCTATAATGTTTCTTTCTTGCTTTGTTTTGATGAACAGATGAAGTGACAATATAATTGTTTGTTTCCTCCATTGAGATTTATTTAGTACTATATATAGATTTGAATCTAGACTAGTGATCATTCCTCTAAGGTTGGGCATCATAACTTCCTAGTTTATTTGTCCCAGTTTCCCATTTTGGATTAATATTTATGAGAATTATCAATTAATTGAAGCTACAATTATTTGTTATCAAAAAAGATTGCTAATACCTAGAAATCTATGGTATTAGTAATACACTTTTCAATACACAGTAGAGTGTATAACTAATGCTTGCATTAATTATACATAGCATGAAAAAAGGTACCAAACAAGGTGCTACTAATACACAAAGCTAATGCAAGCATTATTTTTGTTAATACACTCTACCAAACGACCCCTTAGAGTTCAACGGAAGAGAACTCTAATCTCTTGCTTTTTGCTGAAATATGACTTACTCATTTCTAATTCTTATGAAAGTAGGAGACCTAAATTCTATTCCAAACTAATAACTATAGCGCAACCTAATCCTCATGAAACTATGAAACATAAACCCCATTCTAGAACAATAAACAAAGTTACTTAAATTATAAATAAATAATAAATAAATCTACTTAAAAATATAATTAAATACTAAAATTAATTGACTTCCTCGCATCCACAACATTACTCCCCTCACGTTGAAAGTGCTTGTCCTCAAGCTCAAATTTCAGGCGAATCATTTAGAAGATCTGGAATAGTATCAACTTAATTATCCAATTCCATCCCTAGCCAATTTATCTTGAAGTTGGCATTGATAAATTTCAATTCTATCAGCTTGCTGAAGCTTGACTAATTCGCATCAAGTTGTAACTTTCATGAGGTCTAAATCGCTCAAGAAATTGTTCACAACGATGTGCCCAAATTAATGGGTTGTTGATACCGTTAAAAGTAGGAAAATTCATCTTTGCATAACTTGGTACTATCGAATGTGAATTACCACTTGTTGGATGATTCTTATCACCTAGTTGAATAGGTGGTGTATTGCCTTTAGTACTAGGAATTGTTGATCTATGGGTTGCTGGTTTTGTGGAGCCAACTCACAATCTAGACAATTGTTCTTGGATGAGTTGGACAATTCTTTCACCGAGACGTTGTTCCATTGCTGCAATTGTAGAGTCCATTAGGGTTTTTGTATTGGCACGTTCTTCTTGAAATCTGGAACTGATCTCATTGCTCATTGTGTTAGGCTCTAATACCAAATTGTTATGAATCTTTAGGGAAGGATATATTCACAAGGCGATATAATAAATTCAGCTCGTTAAAGGGAGGCTGAAACCTTAGAGTTCATTAAAAGAGAGAACTCCGATCTCTTCAGCTCTTTAAAGGGAGACTGAAACCTTAGAGTTCAATGGAAGAGAGAACTCTAATCTTTTGCTTTTTGCTGAAATATGACTTACTGATTTATTCATCAAAAGCCCTTTAAATAGGAGTTTTATTACATCAATATGAAGCCTAATTCTTATGAAAGTAGGAGACCTAAATCCTATTCCAAACTAATAACTATAGCTTAACCTAATCCTTATGAAACTATGAAACATAAACCCCATTCTAGAATAATAAATAAAATTACTTAAATTATAAATAAATAATAAATTAATCTACTTAAAAATATAATTAATTACTTAAATTAATTGACTTCCTCGCATCCACAACACCCTCGCTGTCTCAAGCAAGTATTTATGTTTACTTTCAACCACACCATTTTGTTGTGGTGTGTAAGGACAAGACTTTTAATGGACAATGCATTTTGACAAAAAGAAAGAAGTGGCTTCATTGTCTACAAATTCAAGGTGGTGCTAAATTGATTTTCAATCATGTAAAGGTAAGTCTTGATCACTTGTAGAGCATTGCTCTTACAACTTAACAATTGTGTCCATGTGGATCTGCTATGGTCATCCACCATGGTGATGAAATCTTTGTAGTTATCATGAGTAGGCACATGGTAAGGTCCCCACAGATCCACATGTAATAGCTCAAACACTTTGATGGATTCAGTGGTTGAAAAGGGCAATCTAGTTTGTCTTGCCATAGGGAAAAGTGAACATAAGAAAGGTTGTTTGCATGAAAAACTGGCAGGTATCAAGGTTATGATTCTCATTTTTGCAAAAGGAACATGACCAAGCCTATTATGCCACAACAAATTTACATTGTGAGACAAGTGAGGAGTGAAAACAGAATGTTCATTCTTATTGCTTGAAATGGAGTTATTTACATCTGAAAGTAAATGACATGAATGAAGAGAATGAAAAGAAGATGTTTGTTTATTTGCTACAAAATTTAAAATGCAGAAGCAAGGAACATCAACATTGGTAGAAGCATCAGCAGTGGAAGTAGCACTACCATTTCCCAAGCATCTTGAACACAAGAATTAGATACCATCCCTACACTTACCAATCTCTTGAGGCCTTTTCATGGAAGGGGCCTGCAACAAACAAGTAGTATCAGTAAACAAGACAATGCCTTTGAGGTTTGCTGTGAGGGAATGGATGGAAATAAAGTTAAACTTGAAAGATTGCACATTTAGCACCTTATGCTAGATGATTTTAGGTGTAAGTATCACATCTCCTAATTCAATTACTTTCACTCTATATCTATTAGGTAGGCTTATCAAAATAGGATATGGCAAGGTCTTAATGTTGGTCATAGAAAGTCTGTTAAAGGACATATGATCCGAAGCCCCCGAGTCTAATATCCATAAGTTAGATTTTGATTCAAAATGTCTACATGAAGGTTTGCCAAAATCAATTGAGGAAGTGCAAACCACAATACCTGCAAAGTTCATTGAACCATTTCCCAAGTTGAGGTTGTTTGTGTGTTCTCCTAAACTGTTCATCGGGAAGTGATGCAGCATAGTCATTACATTACCATATTGTTCCTTGGACATGTTAATGGGTTGATCATCCTCCTTTGTCTCAGGTTCCTCCCCTTTTCCAAACAACATATCGACTGGCATCCCATGTACATTTGCCACAATGCATTTTCCTTTATTGTATCTATGAGGTGGATTATATTGTTGTGTTGGATTACGTTGAAATTCTTAGTGGCATTGAACTTTTGATTGTGATGGTTTGATTGGGGGTTTGGTGCGGGATATCCAATTAGCTTGTAGCAATTTGCCCTTGTGTCCCTCGTCCTTTTACAGTAATCACAAAACAACTTAGACTTGTCCACATAGTTTCCCTTGGAGAGGTTTCCAATGTTACCATTAGAGAGGTAATTTGGGCTATGATTGGAAGAGTGCTATCCTGAAGTTTCACGTCCCAGATGACCTAGCATCGAGTGCTGCAGAATCCATGTTCATCATGTTGTTAGGTCGAAACTCCCTTTGTTTCTCCTCTTAAATCAGAATTGAGAAAACTTGTGCCATAGAAGGAAAGGGAGTCATCATTAAGATGTTCCCCCTCACTGCGGTGTAGACTTCATTCACCCCCATAAGAAATTGAATTTATCTACTATCCTGTTCTGCCTTGTGTGAACTTTCCTTCGCTCCCCACACACAAGTGTAGGTACACTGGTTTCTGTTGCTTAAGGTGCTCAATTCCTCCCATAATTTCTTCATTCTCGAGTAATATGTAGTGATGTCGAGATTACCTTGAGTCAAATCATTGATTTCCTTCTGAATCTGGTAAAGCTTTGCCTTATTAGTCTGATCATATCTGTCCTCGAGCTCTCTCCATAATTCCATTGAATCATTGACATACTCTACACTATCTCTTTAGACAGAGAGTTCAAGATCCAGGAAGTCACCATGTCGCTGCATCTCTCTCACTGCCAGAATTGGGGGGAATTGAGCTCTTGTTTCTTACATTCTCCATTAATAAAACCTAATTTGTTCTAGTCAATTAGGGCGCGAAGAATACTTCTTCTCCAGGATTGCTATCCCATTCCATCGAAGGGAACTGGAACTATCATTGTACCAAGACTATCGGAAGGACGCATGTACAATGGATTGCTGGAATCAACTTATCCATTACCATTTCCACTACCAATAGACCTTTCGCGTTGCTCAATCGCCACGTGGATCAATCGAAACAATCAAATTGACTGGATATGGGAAAACTCTAGTTCAAAACCTACAATTATGGGTTAATCACGACCTTCGACGACGAAGGTTCGAGAAGAAAACAAACAGAAGAACCTGGCGCTGACACCATATCAAAAACTAAGTTGAAGTTGTTGTAGATGCAGCTAAGAAGCAATGCACAAATGGTTCCATAGAAGCACCTTTGAGAGATATTTTGGAGAAGATGATAATACTCAACTTCATTTCTGAGAGAATGTACTTGAATGTATACACATTACTAGTTCCTTAGGGCATCTCCCGTCCATAACACCAAATTTTACACTATTTTAGTGCAAACCATCTCCAACTCACTACACTAAATTTTACACTAAAAAATAATATTTTCGTTATATTCTTCTCTCTTTGATATTATATAATTATATTTTTATTTTCAAAAGTTTTATATAGTATAAATAACAGAGATTTGGTATTGATGAATAGTCTTGCACAATTTGGTGTAACACTATTCACACACTAAAGTAGTGTAAGAATTAGTGTTGGGTTGGAGCACTAAAACACCAAATTTGACACCAAAATATGATTTGGTGTTGGGTTGGAGATGGTCTTATACAGTTGTCAATTAGCTGTCACTAATCTAAATCACTAATTACTTAACTGTGTAACAGACAAGTGTAACTGACTAACACCAGCACTAACTAATTCTAGCTATAATTAATTATGCTGACTCAACATGTATATAAGGATAAGTAAATCTCAATAAGTACCAATTCTAAAAAAATAACACCAAACTGTCAATAGTAGTATCTCTTTGCAGTGATGTAGCTACCTTTGATATTCAAGGTTTTCCTAATTCTGCAACTATTATCTTGTTGTCCAAGCATTCCGAAAACCCAATTGAACAAATGTCCTAGCCATGCCTAGGATTCACTCTGATGTAGCCCTTGGATCCATCTAGTCCATAGGGCTCTTTCCTTGTTCAACTCAACTCTACCTTTGGAATTTCCTTTGCAGATGGATTGTCTTTGTAAAGGTATTGATTCAGTTTCCACAAGAACGCTAGATGTTAGTGAGTGTAGCGTGCATAGTGTGATCTCTAGAATAATATATATTTTGGAGTCAGGTATTATGTAATGACTTAGTCTCTCGAAAGTTAGTCATTCTATATACTCCTTTCGTCCTAATTTATGTGAAGATATTTGATTGGGCACATAGTTTAAGAGAAAAGGAAAGATTTTTGAAATTTGTGGTTTAAAACAAGTCATCAAAATTCCTACGCTATAAATCTTCTCATTAGGGGTAAGATTGCAAGTTTAAAGTAAAATTGTTATTAAATATAGAAAAAATGTCATTATTTTTGGGATTGACTAAAATAGGATAGAGTGTCACATATATTGGGACATGAGAGTAATGAGAACTAGTGATTAAAATTTCTCAATGAAGGAGTGATTTCCATGCCTTTATCCAATGGATGTATCTTTCCAAAGATCGATTGAAAATTGAGATTAGGATGAGTGGAGCACCTTCTTTTGAAAGTTTATAGTGATGACTTCGTGTAGTTATAAAATGGCATGAAAGGACATGCGATGAGATCTGAAGTCTCATTTATTTGTACTTAATGGAGGTTTGAATCTGAATGGTTCAAACCTTAGGCCATTAAGTGCATTTGTTTCAGTAAGATTTAAGCATTTAACTAGGGTTTTTTTGATTGACTTTCTTTAAGTAGCTTATAAGTATAAAGCTAAAAGCTAAAAGCCATAAGTTGGTCATACCCAAGTTTTGACTTTTAGCTTATTTTTGTACTTTTTTGGCCTAAAAGTAGGTGCTTAAAAAGCACTTTGTCTTTCCCAAACACATCCAAATATAAAAGAGAGCTTAAAAGCCAAAAGCTATTTAGAATAAGCCAATCCAAATACCCTCTAGGTCTTTATCAACCACAACCATTGTCAACCACCATTATCTTGTCAACTATCTCTGTCATCACAACCACCATCATTGCCAACCACTACTGTCAGCCATACCACACAAACCTATCACCTCCATCAATATAATTATATCCATTTACGCCACCTCCCTCACCATCGCCACCTCCACCACCATTACGACCAATCCCTACTACCAACCAACTTCACCATCCTAGCTAGTACCGCCGCCAATTACCACCATCACATCATCAACCACCACACATTCTTTGATCACCAATGTAGTCACCGTCGTTACCACCTCCACCACCACTATCAAACACTACCACCACTGCGATCAATCCCTACTGTCAACCACCCCCACCATCACAACTAGCACAGCTTCCAACTACCACCACCACATCGTCAATCACCACATTTTTCAGGCTTTACCATCAACACCACCAACCAATTTCATCATCACAACCATTGCCTAATTGATTATGGGCATCTCCAACCCTACACTCTATTTCACTCTCTAAATATAGAGTTCTCTATTTTTTCAAACAACCAACTCTAACCCAATTCTCTATTTTACTCTCTAAAAAAGAATCTTCTTCTCTCTCCTCAATATTATATTATTATTTCTATTTCATTTTTGTTTTCTTATTCCATAATATAAATCTTTTCTTTCCTTTTTCCAAATAATCATCCTATATAATTTCATGTTATATAAAAAAATATTTTTTTGAATTTTTTTGTTTAATATTAAATTATATTTTATTCTGAATTTCTAAAGAACAACTACGAATAATTGAAAAAAGAAATCAACAAGCACAACCACAACTTCTCTAAGTCATACACTAATTCCTTTTTCGAATATCGTTAAATCTAGAAACGACCTACCGGATTACTAAATTATTGTTGTGATTTTTAAAATTATTATGTTATGCATTGTATTGTATTGTTATCTTGTATTTAAATTATTATGTTATGTATTATATTTTTTAATTAAAATTTTATCTTATCATTTAAATTTTGTGCATTCTTCATAGTGAAAATTAATAATAACATCAAATTGTATCACAAAGTGACGAAAATTAAAAAAATATTTAAAATATTATTAATTCGAGATGAAAGTAGTATATATAAAATTAAATATTTTAAAAAAATGTTATATTACATTTAAAATGAATTGCAAATATTAGAGATTTAATTAATAGCCTTATATGAAAAATAATATGTTAATTACAAAATAGTAGAAATAATAATATAA
>JAJONS010041407.1:0-14361 GCA_029582315.1 Solanum tarnii x Solanum tuberosum | reverse complement strand
ATTCAGTTTTAATAAAAGTTCTAATAAATCATATATTCATCATGATTGTAACGTCTTCTAAGTTGCAGAACAATCTCTATGAGAACTCATTTCCGGCGCCAGTTTCACTCAATTAAGGATGTAAGGCCTGCTATAGACTACTATTCTCCGGTCCCCCATGACTTAAACGCCGTCGTACTGAAGAATCAGGCAGTGGAGTAAAGTTGAAAAGGCAGAGACCGTTCATATTTTCCTCAGAATTAAGAATTTAAAAAATTTACTAGTACTCTATCTGTTTTAATATATATGACACTTTTTGAATTTTGAGATTTAATCAAGTTTAATTTTTATTGTAAACTTTTTATATATTTTTTTAATTATTTTTAATTATCAATTATTGTAATTTATAGTACTTTTTTCATAGTTTTCAAATTATAAATTTAATTTCAAAAATATAAAAAATTTCAATCAATTTTAAACCGTATCTCTCGAAAAATGAAAAATATCTAATAAATGAAAAGAACACGACACCGTGTGCAATACCAAAAACAGAGCAGTTGGCCTTGAATGTGGCAGCGTGCTAATCTGTGGCAGGTGACTCAAAAAGTAAAAAAAGTTTATGTTTAGACTATTTGTTATTTGGAATTTCTAAGTCTGTAAAATAAATATTCTCTCTGTTACAAAAATAATGACCTAATTTAATTTAAAACGGAATTTATGAAAAGAAAGAAGACTTTATAATCTTTTGGTTATAAATTAAAGTTATGTCAAATGTATGAAAATGTCTTTTAATCTTATGGTCTTAAACATATCAACTGGAAAGTTAAAGTTAAAGTTTTGCCAAAAGAGGAAATTGGTCATTCTTTTTTAAACAGACTATTAAGGAAATTGAGTCATTATTTTTTAAACGGATGGAGTATATTTTATGTAATTTTTAAGATGATATCATATTTGTTAGTTTGAGTGGTAAAAGTGAGTCAATACATTTGTAGACATTGAAATTTTATTGATAAATCCATATTAAATTTTGGATTATTCCATAAAGTCATCATATATTGACCATGCCAAACTATTGATTAATGATTAATATTTAAGTCAAAATATATGACTTAAATAAACTTCAAATTACATTTGGGTCAGTCCATTAAATTGACAAGACGAGCCCAACTCATGTTCTTCAAGCCCAAGGACCAAAATTGCTTGGACGAAAATACCCCTAAAACCCTAGCTCAAGCCTATATAAAGATGCCTTCATAAGACCAAAAAGAGGAGAAAAAAAGAACAAGGATACACACAAAAATACATAGAGAATAATTGCTCTTCAGTGGTGATCTGCAAGTCTTCCGCATACAAAAAAATCCTCGCTCCAAATGTAGAGCTGCAAGTATTCCATCAAATCAAGAACAATCATTCGAATACAAAAAAGTCTTCAAATATTGAGCCACAAGTATTCCATCAAATCAAGACAATCTTCCTTATACAAAAAGGTTTTCACTCCAAATGTTGAGCAGCAAGCATTCCATCAAATCAAAAATCAAGAACATCCGTTAAGAGAAGAATCAAGGGATTACATATTTTTTTCTTAAAGATTTTATAAAGATTGTAACCTTCACATAAATTCAAATACAAATAATGTTGTTTGCTTGCTATTTTCCTTTCTTGTTTGTTGTATTTCAAGATTGAAACTTTAGATGCATACACCATTAATAATAAGAATACTTTTGTAATGACCTGTTCCCGTCGTTATAGAAAAGCCAAGGGGAAAAATTTTGGGCCGGAAAACTTTTTCGTAGTAACTTGGAATTTCCCAACCTAATCCAGATTTGAACGAAATCAGAGTCAATAAAGTCTAGGGAAATCTGGTAACAATTGGGTGATCTAATAACGATTCTGATCACATTAGTAGATAGCAAAGATGTTAAGGAACCAGTACGACTTTACGGAATTGAATCCGGGTGAGTAGAACTCCCAAAACCGATCTTAGCGTGAACGAGTAGTTTCTGAGTGTCATGGGTTGAAGGTGTGTTGTAAAATGGGGGTTTGGAACTCTTAATTCGACTCACTGGTTCCGTGCAAGCCGTTGTGGCAGAATTATTCCCGCCAGGGCGGGGCTGCTGTAGCGGGATTAGGCCCGCCATGGTGGAGACAGTCGCAAATTAAGTCAAAAATAAACCCCAAAAACGTTTATTATGCACTTTTCGACTTTGAGAGCTAAGGAACGACGTCAGATGTTTTCTTGACAGTTTTCCACCATTCTTGAGGCTAAAGGTTAGGTTTTCACTCCCCAAATCCGTTTATCGATCCGTAGAACTTAGTTTCGTGGGTAATTATTATTGGGGAAGGCTTTTTAAACTGTTTGGATGGTAGGAAAAGCCCTAATTGGGATCATGGGTTTGATAGAGTTGTTGGTAATTTGGGTAATTAGATATTATTTATTGATTACCGTGTTATATTAATTGTTTGTAGAACAAGAACAAGCGGAACGAATACGGAAAGGGAAGAATCAAGTTTCTTAGGAGATTCAAGCTTATTTCGAGGTAGGTGATGGTTGTGATTTCATGTTGTCTGATATATGTTTGTTCTTGCGTCATTATGATACATGTATGTATGTGAATGTTGCATTATTGATCACACTAATCGTAAATGAGGATAGACGGATAATTGAATGCCATGAATCATGACTTGATTGTATGATTATGAGAATATACTTATAATTGTGATTGTAGCTTGTTGAATGGATCGGGTGTTGCATTCCGACACACTAATTGGGATCGGTTGCAACGTACAGGCATAAATATTGGAACGGGTACCACGTACCGATACACTAACAGTTTGGGTATGGGTTCCATGAGAGGACCATTGACTTGACATAACTGTGTATTTTGAGAACTGTGAAATTGATCGTTAGTCATAAATGATATTGATATTGTATATGTTCGGTGTATGCATGTTATTATTATGTTGTAATGGCTTATGTATGTTAGACTTAGTGGGATAGTCGCGTGATCCTACTAGTACACTGTGGTTGTGTACTGATACTACCCTTGCTCTTTCTTTGTTGAGTACAACGCATCTTCAGGTGGCTATTGAGAAACATCGTTTAGAAGATCAGTCATCGTCATCGAATTCAAGAGTGAGCCAGTTCTTCCAGGCTTCCATGAGTTCTCTTTTCGTTTATGTCCCCATTTTAGACTTAGACTAGTACATTAGGATTATCTTATGTTTAAATTGGGTTGTACCCATTTTCTTAGATGTGTTGAACTTTAGCTGTTTTGGTACATTTACTTTTAGGTTCTAGGTATTATTCCGCATTTGTTTTGATTAGACTTTTGTTGGAGTTTATGGGAACTCCCTATTTCTTTTCCTTAGCATTTAAACCTACTTCCGTAACTTTAAATTTCTTAGTCTTGATTTAGTTGTGTAGTTCTTGGTTAGCTAATTAGTATTAATGGTTCTCCCACTACAGGGTTAGTGTGGGTGTCAATCACGATGGTCTAGGTCGGGACAAAGTTGGTATCAGAGCCTAAGTTCGTTGATCTCGATGTACCAAAATGAGTCTAGTAGGGTCTTGCGGAACGGTACGGAGACGTCTGTACTTTTCTTTGAGAGGCTATAGAACTTTAGAAAATCTCTCTATTTTCTCTTGTTTCCTTTCGTGCTATAACTTCATTCCAATTGGCATTTGACGACTCGAATTGGTATCTAACCTCCTTCACTCTTCTTTCCACATATGGTTAACACTAGGTTCAACGACATCAGGCCCGTAGCTCTCGTCAATGCTCTAGTTGAGGAATCTTCAGCGAGAGGTCACAGTCGAGGCAGGGGTAGATGAAGAGCTAAGGGTAGAGGCCGAGGAAAGGTGGCGCCTACTAGGGATGGAGCACCAGTCAAAAATTCTCCCAGGAATGAGGCTCTTTCTCTGCATCATGAAGTGGTAGAAGAGAATATAGAGGTTGAGAATGAGGAGAATGTTGGACAAGAGGAAGAGGTGCAGGTTGAGACTACATGTATTCCTCCCTTAGACCCAGTATTAACTCAACAGATTATGCCGTTCTTGAAAGGATTGGTTGGTCTTAGAGTGCTTCCCTCTGTTCAAGCAACTCAAGCTCCCGCCAATCCCCGTATTGCTATCACTATCCCCAAGGTGGGTGGAACTATAAGTAATGATGCTTTCTTCTGTCTTTTGTTGGGTCCTGTTATGATTGGTAACGAGCATGAGATGTTGACTAAGTTCTTGAAATTGAAACTGCCTGTGTTCCATGGTTCTGAGAGTGAGGTCGCCTATGAGTGCATCCTAGACTGCTACGAGAGGCTTCATAAGTTGGGAATTGTCCATCAGCATGGAGTGGAGTTTGTAAATTTTCAGCTTCAAGGTGAGGCTAAGCAGTGGTGGAAAGCGTATGTGGAATACAGATCTTCAATGTTATCCTCACTCACTTGGACATAGTTTCATGCTCTGTTCTGGGAGAAGTATGTGCCTCGAACTCTGAGATTTCGTAAAAAGGATGAGTTCATGGCTTTGGAGCAAGGTGGCATGTATGTGGTTGCTTATGAGGCCAAGTTCCATACTTTGTCTAGATATGCTACACAATTGGTGACTACCGACGAAGAGAAGATCCGTTTATTTGTTAAGGGGCTAAAATTTTGACTTGCAGATATTGTCTGTTCATATGACTAGTGCAGGAAAAAGCTTTAATGAGGCAACAGATTTTGTGAAGAAAGCGAAGCGGGTGAGGCGAAACGGTCAGGCTAAGGCATTGGCTAAGAAAGCCAAAAATTCAGGCAACTTTCAGGGATCTTACTCCAGAGGCTCAGGGAGGCCAACACTTGCACCCCGGCCAATTCAGTCCGCTATGCCCTCTTCTACAGGTAATTACTCTGACACTCCAGCTCAGAATTTAATTCAGGATAGCCAGGGAGCCGCACCTTCGGCGGGCAGCAGGACATCTTTTGAGCGCACTTGTTATACCTGTGGAGAACCTGGGCATATGAGAGATTGTCCCCACCCACACATGATAAATTCTGCGTAGTAGCAGACTAGAGCAGTGGTACTCGCGGGAAATGGTAATAATGGTCGAGGGCGTCCATAAGGTGGGCGAGGAGGAAGTCAGTGAGGCCGCGAAGGTAGGGGAAATGGTAACGCAGGCAGAGGTACGGTGCAGCCAGGCAAGGAAGTCGCCCGTCATGATGAGAAGGCTCAATGTTATGCCTTTCTGAGTAAGACCGAGACGGAGGTGTCTGACGCAGTGATCACAAGTACTATTCTTGTATGTGATCAAATGGCTAATGTGTTATTTGATCCGGGTTCTACTTATTATTATGTGTCCATGCAATTTGCCTCAGAATTTGTTATGATTTGTGATATACTTGATGCTCCCATCCATGTTTCTACCCCAGTTGGAGAGTCTGTCATAGTCACCCATGTCTATCGTGCTTGTCCTATTTTATTTATGGGTTTTCAGACTTGGGCTGATTTGGTAATTTTGGATATGACTGACTTTGATATAATCTTAGACATGACTTGGTTGTCCCCCTATTATGATGTGCTTAGTTGTAATAATAAGTATGTGACTCTAGAAATTTTGGGAAGGGAAAAGTTAGAGTGGGAAGGGGTGTACAAGCCTAAGCAAGCTAATATCATATCCTCCATTCGGGCTAGGAAACTGGTAGGGCAGGGTTGTTTGGCTTATTTGGCTCATATTCGGGATGTTGAGGTCGAATCTCCTTCTATTGAGTCTGTTCCTATGGTATCAAAATATAGAGAAGTGTTTCCTACTGATTTTCCTGGTATGCCTCCGGATAGAGATATAGATTTCTGCATTGATTTGGAACCTGGTACCCGCCCCATTTCCATCCCTCCGTATTGTATGACTCCGACAGAATTAAGAGAGCTTAAGGCTCAAATCCAAGAACTTCTTGATAAGGGTTTCATCCGTCCTAGTGCTTCCCCGTGGGGGGCTCCTGTTTTGTTTGTTAAGAAAAATGATGGTAGTGTGAGGATGTGTATAGATTACCGGCAATTGAATAGGGTCACCATTCGAAACAAGTACCCATTGCCTTGAATAGATGATCTTTTTGACCAATTTCAAGGTGCATCCGTTTTCTCTAAGATTGATCTAAGGTCCGGTTACCATCAGTTAAAGATTAGGCCTAAGGATGTGCCCAAGACGGCGTTTAGAACCCGTTTTGGGCACTATGAGTTTTTAGTTATGTCGTTTGGGTTGACTAATGCGCCTGCAACTTTTATTAGTTTGATGAATGGTGTGTTCAAACCATTTCTTGATTCGTTTGTTATAGTTTTTATTGACGACATTTTGGTCTATTCGAAAAGTAAGGAAGAGCATGCCAACCATCTTCGTATCGTTCTGGTGTTCTAGGGAAATAAATGATGTATGCGAAATTTTCTAAGTGTGAATTTTTGTTGACTTTGGTTGCAATTTTGGGGAATGCAATTTCAAAAGAAGGGGTAATGGTAGATCCCCAAAAGATTGAGGCGGTTAAGGATTGGGTTAGCCCTAGCTCTGTGACGAAAGTAAGGATTTTGTGGGGCTCGCTAGCTACTATCGTCGATTTGTGAAGAACTTTGATTCTATTGCCACTTACTTGACAAATTTGACCAAAAAGAAGATACCATTTGAATGGACTGAAAAATATGAGGAGAGCTTTCAAAATCTCAAGACTCTCTCGACCACAACACCTATCCTAGCACTACCAGTGGAAGGTAAAGATTTTATTGTTTATTGTGATGCTTCACATTCGGGTTTGGATGTTGTCTTAATGCAGGATAAGAATGTTATAGCTTATGCATCGCGACATTTGAAGGTGCATGAGAGGAATTATCCAACACATGATTTGGAGTTTGCGGCGGTAGTGTTGCTCTTAAGATCTGGCGGCATTACCTCTATGGTGTCAAGTGTGAAGTGTTTACTGATCACCGTAGCTTGTAACATGTTTTCACCCAAAAAGATCTTAATTTGAGACAGCGAAGGTGGATGGAGTTACTCAAGGATTATGATGTGACCATCTAATATCATCCGGGTAAGGTTAATTTAGTGGCAGACGCACTAAGTCGAAAAGCGGTGAGTATGGGTAGTTTGGTTTGCTTGAGTGCAACTAAGCGACCTTTGGTTAAGGAAATCCAGACCTTGGAGTCTAAATTCATGCAGTTGGGCATCTCAGAAAAAGGTGGGGTGTTAGCTAGCATTGAGGTTAGGGCCACATTCATTGAGGAGATCAAGGCCAAATAGTTTGAGGATGAAAATTTGAACGAGCTTAAGAAGAAAACTGTGATTGGTAAGACACAAGAGAACACTCTTGATGCGGAAGGTGTGCTCATCTTTAAAGGAAGGATTTGTGTTCCTCGATTTGATGACTTGATCTAGAATTTGTTGGCAGAATCCCATGGTTTGCGATATTCCATTCATCCGGGTGTGACCAAGATGTACCAAGATTTAAAACGAATTTATTGGTGACCAGGCATGAAGTAGGACATAGCGGAGTTTGTTGATAAGTGTCAAAATTGCCAACAAGTAAAGTATAAACATCAAAGGCATGTAGGTTTGTTTCAGAGAATGCCAATTCCGGAATGGAAGTGGGAAAGGATAGCCATGGATTTTGTGGTTGGTCTTCCCAAGACTTTGGGGAAGTTTGATTCTATTTGGGTAGTGGTTGACAGATTGACTAAGTTAGCCCATTTTATTTCTGTACGAATAGATTATAATGCTGAACAATTGGCTAAGGTGTATGTGAAAGAGATAGTGAGGTTGCATGGGGTACCCATCTGTATCATCTCAGACCGCGGTACACAGTTTACCTCCAAGTTTTGGAGGAAGTTACATAATGAATTGGGCACACAACTCACTTGTAGTACAAATTTCCATCCACAGATGGACGGGCAGTCAAAGAGGAATATTCAAGTGCTAGAAGACATGTTGAGGGCATGTGTGATTGATTTTGGATGGCATTGGGATAAGTTCTTACCTTTGTGTGAGTTCTCCTATAATAATAGTTATCACTCCAGCATAGATATGGCACCGTTTGAGGCACTTTATAGGAGGGGATGTAGATCACCCATAGGATAGTTCGAGGCTGGAGATATGAAACCTTTGGGGGTTGATTTAGTGAAGTATGCCCAAGATAAGGTGAGGAGTATTCAAGCTAAACTTTTAGCATCCCAGAGTAGACAGAAGAAGTATGCAGACCATAAGGTAAGAGATATGGCACTTCATACTGGTGAGAATTTTCTTCTTAAGGTATCACCTATGAAAGGGGTGATGAGATTTGGCAAGAAGGGAAAGCTAAGTCCGCGATACATTGGTCCCTTTGAGGTTCTTGAGTGTGTAGAGCAGTTGCTTATAGATTGGATTTACCTCCTAATCTATCTGGAGTTTATCAGGTATTCCATGTATCTATGTTGCAGAGATATCATGGTGACGGGGATTACATCATTAAGTGGAACTAAATTGTGTTAGACAAAGACCTCCAATATGATGAGGAACCGGTTACAATTCTTGACTGTGATGTGCATAAGTTAAGGACCAAGGAGATTAAGTCCGTGAAAGTTCAAGGGAAACATCGTCCAGTTAAGGAAGTTACTTGGGAAACTGAGAAGGACATGTGAGACAAATATCCCAGTTGTTCGTCGATTCAGGTACTACTCCATTCTTTCTCTAGACTATTTTTCCTAAGTTTGTCACTCGTGGACGAGTGATGGGTAAATTGGTATCTATTGTAACGATCTGTTCCCGTCGTTATAGAAAAGCCAAGGAGAAATTTTTTGGGCCGGAAAACTTTTTCGTAGTAACTTGGAATTTCCCAACCTAGTCCAAATCTGGACGAAATCAGAGTCAGTAAAGTCTAGGGAAATATAGTAACAATTGGGTTATCTAATTATGATCCTGATCACATGAGTAGATAGCTAAGACGTTAAGGAACCCGTACAACTTTACATAATTGAATTCGGGTGAGTAGAACTCTCGAAACTGATCTTAGTGTGAAGGGGTAGTTTTTGAGTGTCATGGGTTGAAGGTGTGCTGTGAAATGGGGGTTTGGAACTCTTAATTCGACTTATTGGTTCTGTGCAAGCCGCTGTGGCAGAAATATTCCCGCCATGGCGGGACAGTCGCGAATTAAGTCGGAAATAAATCTCAAAAATGTCTTATTCTGCACTTTTCGACTTTGAGAGCTAAGGAATGACCCCATGTGTTTTCTTGACAGTTTTCCACTATTCTTGAGGCTAAAGGTAAGGTTTTCACTCCCACAATCCGTTTTTTGATCCGTAAAACTTAGTTACATGGGTAATTATTGTGTGGGAAGGGTTTTGGAACTATTTGGATGGTGGGAAAATCCCTAATTAGGATATTGAGATCATGGGTTTGATCTAGGATTGATAGAGTCGTTGGTAATTCGGGTAATTAGATATTGTTTATTGATTCCCGTGTTATATTAATTATTTATAAATCAAGAACAAGAGAAACGAATCCAGAAAGGGAAGAATCAAGTTTCTTAAGGGATTCAAGCTTATTTCGAGGTAGGTGATGGTTCTGATTTCATGTTGTGTGATATATGTTTGTTCTTGCTTCATTATGATGCATGTATGTATGCGAATGTTGCATTATTGATCACACTAATCGTAAATGAGGATAGACGGATAATTGAATGCCATTAATCATGACTTGATTGTTTGATTATGAGAATATACTTGTGATTGTGATTGTGGCTTGTTGAATGGATTGGGTGTTGTGTTCAGACACACTAACTGGGATCGGTTGTCACGTACCACCATAAACATTGGAAAGGGTGTCACGATCCGACACGCTAACTTGGAACGGATACCACGTACCGGTACACTAACAGTTTGGGTATGGATTCAATGAGAGGACCATTGACTTGTCATAACTGTGTATTTTGAGAATTGTGAAATTGATCGTTATTCGTAAATGATATTGATATTGTATATGTTTGGTGTATGCATGTTATTATTATGTTGTAATGGCTTATGTATGTTGCACTTAGTGGGATATCAGTGTGATCCTACCAGTACACTGTGGTTGTGTACTGATACTGCACTTGCTCTTTCTTTGTTGATGGCATCTTCAGGAAGCTATTGACAGACCTCGTTTAGAAGTTCAGTGATCGTCATCGAATTCAAGGGTGAGCCAGTTCTTCTGGGCTGCCATGAGTTCTCTTTTCGTTTATGTCCCCATTTCGGACTTAGACTAGTACATTAGGATTATCGTATGTATAAATTGAGTTGCACCCATTTTCTTAGACTTGTTAGGTTTTAGATGTTTTGGTACATTGACTTTTAGGTTCTAGGTATTATTCCGCATTTGTTTTGATTAGACTTTTGTTGGAGTTTATGGGAACTCTCTATTTCTTTTCCTTAGCATTTAAACCTGCTTCCATAACTTTAAATATCTTAGTCTTGATTTAGTTGTGTAGTTCTTGGTTAGCTAATTAGTATTAATGGTTCTCCTACCAGAGGGTTAGTGTGGGTGCCAATCACGATGGTCTGGGTCGTAACAACTTTTTACCCCAAAATTAAACGAAATGTATATTTAATTTATTTTCAATAATTGTGAGTTATTTTTGACCATTTTCCTATAAAAAAAATAAATAACACCACTTGTTACTCTTATTTATCTCATTTTCCTTTTTCTCCCTACTTCATCTTCTCCCATACCCTCTCCTCCGCCACCCCCACATCCTCACCCCCCACAATCTGTCAAATGTGAATTTTTTTTGTCTTTTATTATTTATAATTTTGTTTATTTTAATATCTAATGAACTAATTATCAAACATATTAAACTCAAAAGTTATGGAAAAAATGAAGTAAACTATTTAATTTTTAACTTCAAATGGTAACTTAACTGAAGGTTGAAAATATATAATTTTGTCTATAGGTATAATGATCAAGGGTATTGGAAAGGTCAATCAAGGGTAATTGAATAATATTAATTAATATTAACTTTATATTTATACAATCAAATAATGTTGGTGATTTAATTACGGAAAATGCTTAGCTATGTTAATGTATACGCTACTTAAATGATGGTTGAATAATTATATATATATATATAGTAGAATAAAAGTAGTGGCCTAGATTTGGCCGACACTCTAAGGATAAAAAGATAAAAAGTAGTGGCTTAAAATTAGCCGACACTCTAAAGAGAAGATCGAATAATACTTGTCGAGTACACATTTGGGCCCCATTGTCACATGCATTATTGTCACTTATTTGACGCGTGCTTATCAGTTTTTTCCTTTTTAGAGGATAGTGATAAAGTAAGCACTCACACGACAAATGTGGGCATACCCACATGGCACACACCTTTATTCACACTTTATTGTATTGTCTTCATCTCGTTTGTCTTTTTTGCATTCTTCGTCTTTAGGTATCCAGGTTGTGCAAAGCGATAGAATCGAAGCTCATTCCAGAGTCATCATCTTCATTCGGATTTTGAGCGTCTTGGTAATATGAATGTTCTCCATAGTTTTCTTCTCCGGAACTTGGGGATCTAGTTCTATTATTAGTTGGACTGTTTCTTCTCGAGTTTATATTTATTCGGTCTGTATCTGGTACCAGTCTATCTTCACTTGGATCTGGTTTTTGTGTAGTAATTACATGTTTGTCTTGTCCTTGTTGAAAAAACTTTTTGAGAGTCTGTTTTATTATGCTTTCTATTTTATCATTTTTTTTCTTTTTGTGGAGCATAGTTTTCCTTTTTAGTGTCTCTACTGGAATAAAAGATCTGGGTAGTCGCCGTCTGGATGAAGAACTTTATTCTTCACTTTTTGGCAAAGTGACAGCCATAAACGGATTTGAGGTATCTTTACCGGCTACCGTTTGAACCGGACTAGCCGTATCTTTATTATCCGATACGATGGATCTTATTGCATTCGTTGGGGAATGCACACCCTTCTTATCTATTTTATCTTGAGATGGAAAATTCGATGCTGAAATCTGTGTACCGGTGGGAGCCTTTTTAGAGGAATCCTTACCTTTAAATAATTTTACCTGCTCCATTAATTTGGCATTTTCTTGGAGTAGCTCTTCGGATTTTCCATTTAATCTTTTGAAGGCTTCTGTCATCGAGTAACAGTGGTCACAAAAAATTATTTTATCGGTGTCTTTTTGGATGTTGTATTGAGGGGTCTTTTGTGGATTTTGTCTGAGGGCTGGGGAGATATAGTAGTTTGGACAAAGTATCCCTCTTGCATAATCTAGAGCTTCAGTAAAATCATTAAAACCTTTAAAAAAAGGAATTTTAACCCCGTTTATGGAGTCTAGTACTTCTATCCAAGTTTGAAAAATACCATTAATTTTTCCATGTATTACAACATAATATTTAAATTTATTCTCTCTACTTTTGTCGGTAAAATATTGACATAATGCATTTAATGAAGTTATGAAATATTTACTGTCTTTCTTATAATATGCCATCCATAAGTTGTCTACTAAACATTTCTGAGGTCTATCTAACACACATTCTGGCAATTCTCTAAATGATAAATTTGACTTTGGGTAACATATTAAATTATGCTTACCGAAATACATGCATTCCATCATTTCTACTGCTGTTCTCTGGGGTCTAAACTTCATATTACCTAATAGAGTCTGAGCGTATGTGTCTGATGCTGAGGCTACTCCTTTGCCTTTGTCTATTGGAGCTGGACCTGTTGGTCTCATGCTGAAAATAAATGTATAGTTAGGTCATTTTTTTATTTAGTCGACTTAACTGGTCTGCTAGATTGTTATCTTTTCCTTTTATATATTCAAATATAACATTTGGATAGATAGATATAGTATCCATAAAATTTAGCCATCTTCTCTTGCTACTAGCTTTTTGGTTTATTTTTTGATGAAATTTAACTATGGCTTCGCAGTCAGTCCTTACTAATATTTCATTTTTATTTAAAACATATAACTTAAAGCTATTTAGGCCATATATTATTGCTAAAACCTCTGCATCTATATTGCTCATATTTCCTTTCTCTTTATATTTTCTACTTTGATAGGCACAAATCTTTTCGTCTGTCTTATCACTGTATTTATTTGGTTTGACTTTTAATACAGCTCCCCATCCTTGGAAACTGCCATCTGTCTCAATTATTAAATAATCGGTTTCTAGTGGTATACTCAGTTCTGGAATAGTTTTAACTTTTTCTTTAATTTGTTGTACTAATTTTATATCTTCTATGTTAAAATGTTTTTGCCCTTTGCTTCCTGTTTTTGAATATAATGGTTCGGCTAGTTTTCCTAAGTCTTTAATAAAGTTTCTAGCATAATTTACCAATCCTAAAATTCCGTCTCCTAATATTACTCCTAAAAAAATTATATGGTTCTTGCATAATTCCATTTTCTTTTTACTTACTATTATTCCATTTTGTACAAATAATCTAAATGTTGTCTGTAGATGTCCTAGATGATCTTTGATGTCTTTACTGAATACTAAAATGTCATCTACATATACTAAAATAAACTTTTTATAGTCTCCAAATATAGTATCCATTTTTCTTTGAAATATTGGCGGGGCAGTTTTTAGTCCAAATGGCAGGGCTAGCCATTCAAAATGTCCTTCAGGACAAGTGAATGCTGTCCACTCGATACTTTCTTCATGCATTTTAACCTGTCAATATCCTGACTTACAGTCGAATTTACTAAATATCTTCTTTCCTTGGATTCAGTTGATTAATTCATTTTTATCTGGTAATTTATATGCATCTGTTCTTGTATTATCATTAAGTCTTTTGTAGTTAATTACCATTCTTGTTTTACCTCTTACTATCTCACTATAATTTCTCACCATGAATGCTGCTGATATATGTTTTGAAGTAGATCTCCGTATTACTCCTAAATTTAATAATTTTTTTATTTGTACACCAAAATCTTCTAGATCTTGGTTAGTTGCTTCAATAGCAGCTGTCTTTATTATGTATTCTGGATTTATGATATCTAATTTACAGACTACTTTATTATTCTCCTAATATTTTAAGGGTTTTTCTCCTATTATCTCCATTTTGTCTAATATTTTTACTATATTGTCTAAGTCTTTAGGACTTCTAATTGTTCCTATCTTGTCAATTCCTTTTTGAAAATTATAGAATTCACTTTCTATTTCTATCAGGGTATAATTCTTTTCCCTTATATCATATTCTTCTTCTTCTTCTTCTTCGTATTGTTCTTTATGTATTTGGTCTTTAACATTGTGTGCCATTTTCGGGGTGGGGTTAAAGAAGAAGTTATCAGGAACACACGTTAAGAGAGAGATGTGAATGGAGTAATTTAAAAAAAAAAAAAAGAGGGAAAAATATAGCCAAAAACCCAAGACAAACATGATAGGACACAGCGTGAGAGGGAGTACTGAGTAGGATTTACA